>JACYFF010003369.1:1204612-1268407 GCA_017589665.1 Selenicereus undatus | reverse complement strand
TATAGTAGGGTACGGTAGTTTTCATAATTTTCATTACTTTAATGAAGTTATTAGTAAGTCAATTGTTTTTAACCATATTTGTTAAAATTAACTGTTCTAGTAATGATTAATTGATTAGCTGTTCGTAATTTTATTAATAATTAATTGTGATTCACTAGTGATTAGTAATTAGCTGTTTAGATAATGATTTAAAATAAATACATTTAGTAAATGTAACTGTTGAAATAGTAGATTTATATAAAATACCTAATAAGGGTACAAAAAATAAAGATTTTTAGTAAATAAAAATAAGAATTTTGTAATTTGCAATGCAACTAGTAAGTAGAGGTTTTTAAAAATTATTTTTATTAGCTTTTAAAAAGTACTACATAAATCTCTAATCACTATCTGATCAACTATTTTATCAAATATTTTTAAATAGTAATCTATAATATTTTTATTATTATAAATCACTAACCGTTACTTCAATATTTATTATTAAATGCAGCATTTAACTTAATGACTGTTTGACAATGTAGTCCAAAACAGGGTGCTAAGTTCATAATGATTATGTAGCCACTAACCAACAACTAGATGGGATGATAGTGATGTGTTTTCTATTTTTTATTGACTATTTTGTGGATCACATTTTTTTATTTTTTGGTTTGCAAGAGTTTTGGATCACATTGATGCTTACATGTTGGTTTTTTTTTTTTTTAACCATGATTTTTTGTCCTCTTATGAATGTTCTTGTTGACTTTTAAACTATGTCCTTTTCAATTTATTTTCTTAGAATAGATTTATGTCATTTTTGTTCAATAAAATTCATTTGAAAAAAAAAGGATCTTAGTCTATATATGTTTTAAGTAATTTATTTTTGTTGGATTTACTTATATTGAATTTATTTGAAGTGAACTTATTTTCTATCGAATTAATCTGAACCGAACTTATTTTTGTTGAATTAGAATGAAGTTAGTGTACTTAAATTTTGGACTTAATTTTGCTAACCAGGACTTATTATTTTATAACTAAATTAAGCTAAATTTATTTTTACTTAACTAAATTTATTTTTCTAAAATGAACATGCTGTGAAAAAATAAGTCGAAGAAAATAGGCTTTTTAAGGGAAAAATTCAATTCAATTTTATTTAGTTCAGTTCAGCAAAAAGTAAGTTTAGTTTTAGTTCGTTCAATTTAGTATAAATAAATGTAGCTTAGTTCGATTCAACAAAAAAATAACTATAGAATTCAACATAAATAGATTCAGCAGAGTTTAGATGAATTCAGTTCAAGTTAGCAAAATTAAGTTCAAATAAGTTCAATTCAGTAAATATAGGTTTAGTCCAGTTAATTTAGTTCAGATAAATTCACCAACAATAAATCCAAAAAGGATATAGTCCTATTGACCACTTGTTTTTTTGGTGCTTTCTAATATTTTTTGTTTACTTCAAATTTCTTCCGATGTATTTTAGTTCTTTCGATTTCTTCAAATGCTTTCCAGAATTTTTCAATTTCTTCAGGTACCATCAATCCTACCCCCCCCCCCCCCCCTCTTTAGGCTCGGGCCTAAGCTTGAATGTATAGTACTTGGCTTGGTTTTTTTTTTTGGATCTTTGGTGAAAAAGTTTCCAAATTTAAGGGTAAAATAAATTCTAAATTTTTGCATTAGATTTACGATATAACGATTGGAATAAAATTTAGTTGATTCTGATTGTAATTTCATACCCTTCACACCAGCGCATAAAGGAAAAAGTGAACTACTTGAGCTAACTTGTGTTGGGTTTGACTCAACCTCAAGTTGAGCTTTGACAGAGCCGAATCTGAAATCTCGGCGTGTAGGCTTGGTTATGTTATGGTGTCACATGATATCATGAAACAAAAGGCATTAAACCAGAGAAAATGAAAGAAAAATGAAAGAAGAACAAGGATTTCTTGTTAAGTGTATTGCACGAAGGAATACAAGCCTTCCAGGATATGTACACATATATAGCTTCTCTCAAAAAGTAAAGAGGATGCAACTAGGGGTGTTCACTATTTGGACTAAACTCGGACTGGACCGGACCGAGGATATGTACACATATATAGCTTCTCTCAAAAAGTAGAGAGGATGCAACTAGGGGTGTTCACTATTCGGTCCAAACCCGGACTGGACCGAACCGAATGAATTCGGTCCGGTCCACAATCCACAAATTTTTTTTATTCGGTCTTCGGTCCGGTTCGGTCTGGTCCGAGGATCGAATAAAAAAAATAAAAAATCGACTTTTTACTTATTCAATTTTAATTTTCTTTTGGAACTTATAATTTTTGAAACATTTAAGAATATTGATTTGTTTTTCATGATGAAAATATGTAGAAATTGTTCATATTGAAATAAATATAAGATGTTCATATTGTCAAAATTTGCTAGCTTTACAATTCGGTCCGGTCTGACTTTTTTCGTCCGGTCCCAGTCGGGTCCTTAACTTATTCGATCTGGTCCACGGTCCGTAACTTCTCTCTTATTCGGTCCTTGGTCCAACTCAGTCCGGTCCGGGTTTGGACCGATGAACACCCTTAGATGCAACTAACTCTAACAAATTGCCAGCTAAGATAAAAAATAACTAACTATTCAAACTGAAACAGTTGGTAATATATTTAGCCAACAATGTTGTGATGTCATGTGTGATATCAGTAAATTTATCATTAGCATATCAAGAAGACCTTCTACTTTTATGTTTAGTCGTGATAATTTATTAGTCCAGTTGTTGAACTTCCCACATACATTACTGAGTTGCATTGTGCTACTCGTAAGCTTCTTTCTTTCATAAGAAGTCTTTTTCGAAAATCAAAATTGTTGAACTTCCCAAATACATTAATAGTATGCTAAGTTGGGTCATACGTATAAAATTTGTTAATTATCTCATTATTAATAAGCTGATCGAGTTGAGTCGTACACATAAGTTCTGCTAGTAAGGATGTAAATGAGCCAAGCCAAGCCAAGCTCGAGTCGACTAGGCTCGAGCTTGGGTAGGTATGTTAAGAGCTTCACGGGGCTTCAACCGAAGCTCGCGAAGCCGAAAAAGTTTAGGCTTCGGCCCGAATTCGGATGCACAACACTAGGCTTGAGGCTCGGCTTGGTACTCGGTTTTTTTCCTTTTTGGGTCTTTGGTGAAAAGCTTCCAAATTTAGGGCCATAATGCAAGCTAAATTCTAGATTTTTGCATTAGATTCAAGATATAAGAATTGGAATACAATTTAGTTGATTCTAACAGTAATTTCATACCTTTCACACAAGTGCATAAGAAAAAAGTGAACTAATTGAACTAAATTGAGCCAAATTGAGCCGAGCCGAGCCGAGCCTTGTTAGGAGAAGGCTCGGGCTCAGTTCGGTATGCTTTCGAGTCGGCTCGAGCTCATCTTGAGCTACGTTTGACCCGACCACTAGCTGAGCTTTGACTAAGCCGAACCCGACAGCTTGATGAGTAGGCTTGGTTTTGTTATAGCGCCATATGATACCATGAAACAAAAGAAATTAAACCAGAGAAAATGCAAGAACAAAAAGGATTTCTTATTACTTGTATTAGGGGTAATTACAACCGGTAACTGGAAATTCGGTTCGGAAAAATTATGAACCGAAAACCAAACTGAAACTTTCGGTTTGGCAAAAACATGAACCGTAACCGAAGCGAAAAACTCGACTGACCGAGTTTTCAATTCGGTTGACCGGATTTTCGGTTCGGTTATCGGTCAACCATTAATTTAAATTGTTAATTTTCAATTTTAACTCCTTGTTTTATTTACTTTAATTATTTAAGACACCAAATATCAATTTACACATTGTTGTATGTTTAATCTTATCTTTTTATAATTATAAAATTTACATTTGACTAATATAAAATTTAGTTTTTTATAAAAAAAATTTTGCAATTTTGCATGGTTAACCGAATTTCAAACGGCTAAATCGAAACTGAAACCGAAACTACAAAATTTTTTCAATTCGGTTGACCAAATTGAATTTTCTAGAAAACATACACCACTTAACCGATTTTTCGGTTGGTTTCTTAGTTCAGGGATTTTTTTTGTGCCTCACCCCTACTTTGTATTGCTTGAATGAATACAAGCTTTCTAGGATATGTACACATATATAAGGATATGTATCCTATAGGGCTAAACAATGAGCCCAATCTAATGCTTTGCAAACTATGTCATTAATAGTAAGGCAAGTTAAGCCATACGTATAAGTTCTGTTAACTGTGTTGTTACTAGTAAAGCTGAGTTCAGCCATACATAACACAATACAAGTAGGTGTTAGTTAAATAAAATGGCTAAGCTAATCAACTCGAGTACTCAATTCATCTACTTTCTTTACTTATCTAACTTCATGTAGCGATGGCTTTTACGCCCAAAATTTTTAAAATAGGATTTTTCACTTATGTGCTGCCTGCCCAAGTCTCCAATTAATTCGTCAAATACAATTCTAAGAAGTTAGGAACGTATATTATTCAATTTGAGTTCATTAACCTAATTTGATATAGACAATATTGATACATAAGGTAACTCCAAGGATATTGTGGATAGTTACTTAGAACGGCTAATTGGTAATAAATAAACTAGTAAGAGTTAATGAGGCGAGAACTCCTACGAAGTGGTAGCTGGAAAGGGTTAGTAATGCCCGGAACACAACAATGTGGACAAACCCAGGAGAGGTTAACAATCGAAGAGCACGGGCCCTTGGATGCAGTACCGGTGAGCCACCGCCGTTTTGCACGCGGCGCACCGGATTAGAAGACTCCAGTAGCCTTCATCTCCACACGTTTCACAAACCTCAACCTCCTTATTGATTTTCTTCTTCTTCTTTTTGTTCATCTTCTTATTCTTATTCTTGTTTTTATTGTGTGGGTTTTTGATCGGCAATACCATCTTCTTCATCTTGTCTTCCATTATTATGTGCTTGAATTAATTTGATGAATACACTACATACAAAAAGACAGAATTTTGATGGGTTTTTTTTGGGGGGTTGTTGAGACTATAAAATGGTCTAAATTGAATAAACTCTCAGTGTGATTAAGGGCCTGTTCTTTTCGCCTTATTTTGTCTGAACTTAATCTGAACTGAATTTATCTGAACTTATTCTAAACTTATTCTGAAGTTATTTATTGAACTTATTCTGAAGTTATTTACTAAACTTATTATTCTGAACTTTTTGAACTAAACTTATTTGAACTTATTCTGAACTTTCTGAGCTAAACTTGTTCTGAACTTACTTTGAAGTGAACTTATCTAAACTTATTCTGTCTGAAAATAAGTCGAAAAGAACAAAACCTAAGAAGAGCTTCAATCAACGTAAAGTAGTCAATATCTGTAGAGAGAATAACCAATTATTTTACTTGCTTTCTACTCAACATTAGTAAACCTGGTTTACCCATTTATTCTTTAAAAAAGGGGGAAAAGAGTTGGGGCCCGGGGGGGTAATTCGCAAGTATTCTTTCCTCTTCCATAAGCTTGTGTATTTCCTAATGCTGATCTATTTTGAAGTCTATTTTTCTTTTTTGGGGGTTTTTTTGGGGTTGGGGGAGATTTTGACAATTTATTTATGGTCCTGTTTGACTGTTGAGTGTTAGCTGATTGAATTAACTGTTTATATTAGTTGTTTAAATTAGTTGTTTAGAAAAACTGTTTAATAAAATTAGTTATTTCTAATAAAGTTGTAAGACAAAAAAAACTAATTCTCTAAAAAGCTCTTCAAAAAAGCTAATCGAATTAGCTTTTCGAAGTCCAAAAAGCTAGTTTGATTAGCTTTTTTGAAGAGCTTTTTAGAGAATTAGTTTGTAGAAGCTTGCGCTATACACATAGATTGTGACTATTTATTTGCTTTTAGATGAGGTTATCCGAGAGGCAATTAAGACCTTTTAGAGAAGCTAGGATCCATAGCCGCAAAACAAGGGCCCAAGTCCATGGTCTCGAGGGTCCTAGCATTTTTTTAAAGAAACAATGGGATAATTTTATTGAACATTATGAGCTTTTTGGCATCTACAATGTAAATTTAATTGAAAGAAATATAATCTTCACTATCAAAATAAATGTGTAACTCCACGAAAACCAACTTAGGACATACTGGATCATTGGACTTCCCATGTAAATCGTTGTGTTCCACTAGTACAACATAAGGAAGAGATCCACAGATCTGTCATGTTCTCGTTCGAAATATGGGCATGTTGATCTAGCGTAGATTCGTGAATGAAATACAAATCTGACATGAAAGTTTATACTTGATCTGTCGAATGTCATTGAAAAGCCTTGTTGTCACATTCAAATAATTCATCCCAAAAACTACTAACAAACCAACAAATAGACTACAACAGACATAGAAACTAAAACTCGCACACAACTGTAGAGCTCAAGTACATAACAAGATTATCAAATCTTACAACTGGGGAGACATATCATAATAAAGACAACAAAATGCCAAATGAACATCTAAATAAACTAAAAGAAGAGAAGAGAAGACTAGGAACAATCAATAAATGATCATTCATGGCCTCCAAAGATCTACCCAAAAATGGAAACTATAGAGGAAGAAGCAGTTATGCCTTTCACCAAGAATGAGAGAGAAGTATTTTTGCCCTTTCAATTATCATTCATTAGGAAAAATTATATGGTGTCATTACTGGAAGTCATGTCCAATATCAGATAATGTACATCATACACTTAGGAGTACTATGGACTTCCACTTGTCATGTATATATATTTTATCAGCGTATCTTTGTTACATAAACAATTTTTAATATGTGGTACTGATGTGAGTTATAGGAGTTTGTATTTCTAAGAGTATGATATAGGTTTTGCTCAATATCATACACATTAACATATCTCAGAAGGAAATAGATATACACGATCAACAAAACAAAAAAAAAATAAATCAACCATCATCATCTTCACCTCAAAAAAAAAAAATAAAAAAAATCATCATCATCTTGGATTGTATTGTTATTCTTCTGCTAATCTTGGATTGAAAATTCGTAATAAAATAGGAAAGACATTACATCCTTTTTCCCAAAGAAAAACAGTTAAAAAAATATATAAAATAGTTTATCAACTTTTCTTATTAAGAAACATAAAATTTAAGCAGACTGACACTATGGAAATATCACTTTAATCAACCACTATTGAGAAAGTGCACCAAAAAAAAAAAACAAAAAAACAAAGGATTACAGAGAAACTAGAGATAGAAAGCAATAAAAAGGAAAACATATACTATCTAATGAGCTCAATCTTTAATTAAAACCATTCCCTTTGCTTGGCCCTTAAATAATATAATATACACAATGATTCCTCGCATCTTTGAAAATTGGCCATATTTGACAGTCAGCTGTTAGCTGTTAGTTGTTAACTGTTTCTATTGGCTGTTTGATGTTAACTTGTTGAATTAAATGTTTGTATTAGCTGTTTGAATCAGCTGTTTCTAGAAAAAATATTTGATAAAATTAGCTGTTTCTGAAAAGGTTGTTTGTTGAAATTTCATTTATGCCCTTTCTCTACATTACTTTATAGTTGAACATAATTTTTTATTTGTTGACCATTTTCTTTTCTTTTCGAAAATAATTAAATTTGTTGTCATATATAAAAATTAATTCAATGCTTGGAACCTTATTTTCGTATTAATTCTACATATTTTGTATTCATTATTTATCTTATTTCTTTTCAATTTATATGTATTCATGTGATACCTACATCTTATAAGTTACAACCTTATTTTATTATTCCTTTAAGGATTTTTTTTTGTTTTCAATTGAAATTTATATGATTTTGTTTATCTTTTTCTTTGTCTTTTCAAGATCTTTTTCTTTGTCTTTTACAAATTAAAATTTGTCTGAATTTCAAATGATTTGATCTTCATTAAATTATATTCAAATAAATGTAATATCAAATGTCACTACTAGCTTGAAATTAATCTAAAAAGCTACTCATCTTAGTTATTCATAGTGTGCCTTGTAATTTTAAATGATTAGAATTAGGATTTTTAATTTCACTAATGCATGTCTTGTAATTTTAATAAAACATAGGGTATTTTTGTCATTTATAAAAAGCTACTCATCTTAGCTATTTGAGAATTGATTTTTTGGGCTAGAACAACCATTACAAAAAGTTGTTTACCAAATATCAAATTGACTTTTTTGACCAGATCAAAACAACCAAAAGCCTCCAAAAAGCCATTTTGTATCAAAAAGCCAATGAAAAAGCCAACAACCAAACACCCCCATAAGGTAGTATTTGGTTGGAAGGTCTATGGTTTTCTCATAAAATCGTTTTCCATGGAAACTTAATTTTCATGTGACATTTTCCGTCAACATTTGCTACAATATAAATCATTTTCCATAGAAAATAAGAAAAACATCAACTGAATTGTTTAAGTAGCGAAAAATGTCGATTAAATGGTTGTAACATATATAAATGTTGACTAAATGTAAGAATCTTGAACTTAAAATTCATATTTGAGCTTGTTTTAATATTTCCTATCGGATGATTAAGTTTCGATCTAAATATTTAAAATTGTTTTAGTGACGAAAAATGTCAAATGAATTATTTACTTGGCAAAAAATGTTGATTGAATTGTCGTGACAAAGAAAAATGTTGACCAAATGAAAAAATGTCGAACTCAAAATTTGGATTTGAGCCTATTTTAATCTTTTATATCCGATGATCGAGTTTTAATCCAAATTATTAAAATTGTTTTAGTGGTGAAGACTATTGATTGAATTGTTTAAGTGCATAAAGATATCGATTGAATTGCCGTGATGAGAAAAATATTGACAAAATTCAACCCACTTCAATAAAAATACCAATTTCAATCAATTTCAATCTATTTCAACCAATATCAACCAACTTCAACCAATTAACCTACATTAACCAATTTCAACCCACATTCTTCAAAATTTTATTTTTACTATTTTAACCAACTTCAACAAATATACCAACTTCAATTTATTTTAACCTACATTAATCTACTTCAATCTATTTTGACAAAAAAAATTAACTTTAACCTACTCTAATATGCCTTCATCAATTTTATCAATTTACCAACCTCCAATTACCAACAACCAACAAAAAAAACTGGCCCTAAAGCAGCAGTCTTCTCAACATTCCCTAGTCCCCCACCTCACCCCTTTAAATTCCACAAATTCCCTCTCAACAGTCAGCGTTCACCTCTCTCTCTCTCTCTCTCTCTCTCTCTCTCGATTGGCATTTCAATGGCGACGGCAACATCAGTGCTGCTGGACAAGCACAAGGAGAAGCACTTCACGGAAGGGGAGGTGGTGCGCGACATCATAATCGGCGTTTCCGACGGCCTGACGGTGCCTTTCGCTCTCGCCGCCGGGCTCTCCGGCGCCAACGCCTCCTCCTCCGTCATCCTCACCGCCGGCCTTGCCGAAGTCGCCGCCGGTGCAATCTCCATGGGCCTCGGCGGGTACCTCGCTATCTTCTACTATTTTCTATTCCAAATTCAAAATTCTTCCTTAATCAATCACATTTTACACATACTAATACTGTTACATATTATAATCTTCATCGCTAGAACAATCAGAATCTCTGTTTTGATTTTCAATTTCAATTTATGTTGATGATTGTGAAGGTATTTGGCGGCGAAGAGCGAGGCGGATCATTACAATAGGGAGTTGAAGAGAGAAGAGGAAGAGATCAATTCCGTTCCTGACACAGGTTTCTCTCTGTCTCCTCATCGGTCGCTTGTTTCTCAGCCTCATTTTCTGCTTGTTTTTTTGGCCGTTGTGTATGCATATTAAAACAGGATATGCACAAAAAGACGACACTTATGACTAGAGTGAGGAAGTAATTTAGGTCGGATCGAATCCGTATTTATATTGAATTTAAATGAGTTGAGAATCTCTGCATCTAAACTTAAGTCTTTTATTAAACAGATTGAAAAACCTTGACCTGTACCATTTAGTTTTTAAACGTATTGATCTGTTTAACCCATTTAAGCTAATTATCTATCTGTGCACTTAAGATTTTTAAGTAATACATAATTACGTAGCATTAAGGCCTGTTCTTTTCGTGGATCAATTCTAAAATACCAACCTCAACCCACTTTAACCCACTTTAATCCACTTCAATCCATTTCAACCTATTTCAACTCATTTCAATCTAATTCAACTATTTTAACCAAGCTTAATTTATCACATAAAAAAAATTCAACCCATTTCAAGCTACTTCAACCTATCTCAACCTACTTCAACCTACTTTATCCTTTTATCCACTCCAATTTATCTACGAAAAGAACAAGTCCTAAAACTTAAGTTTACCTACCACATTGTGCAATCACTATTCAAAGCTCACCGAATTTATCATAATTTACATTTTCATATTTGTTTTTTTCTAATTTATCAAAAAAGGGTAAATGTGTAAATGATAAACATGTTTAACGTGCGTAGTCCATTTAACAAAATGGGTTAAACATGTTTTTTTTTGTGTTGAAAATATCGTCCTAAGCCTAATCAATTTAATTAAACGGGTTGAATATGTCAACTTATTTTATTAAACTGCGTGAAAATCTGTACCCAAGCTCACTTAAATTCATATCGGTTTCAGGTTGATAATTGTTTCGGGTCAACTTTACCTAACTCTACTTATGACTTAGCTGCATGCATAACCTGCTTTTCCAAAATCTATTATATATATGTTGTTGAATTGCTCGTTTTGATTGCTTGGTTAGTTGATAATTTTACTTCATCATTGAAGTAGGGGTAATGACTTATAAGTTCAAATATTGTACATTTCAGGCACATTAGTTAGTATAATTTCGAAAAATCATATCAATTCTATACATTTTATCTTGTTAAATTCCCACTCGTAAAAATTTAACATCTAAAATTTTTACAAATGTAACATACATCTCCCTCAAAAATAGATGAATTTATAAAAATTTTAATTTGTAAAAGTATTCAAGTAAAGTTAATATCGTTACATGAAGTATATAACTAGTATTCTACATAAAATAGAAAGTGAGACTTAAAAATAAAAATAAAAATGCACGGCCTCTAAAATTAAACCAGACAATGCAATATATATAATATAAAAGATGGTGGTCTGCTTGTACTGAGTACATTAGGTCCTAAGTTCGACATTGTATTGTAATTAGGTTGTATTGCCTTTGTGACTCCTACGGACCCAAATAAAAAAAAAGAAAAAAAAGAAAAGAAAAACAGATGGTGGTCTGATTGTTGGATGGAAAATGGAAATTATGCAGAGGCAGCGGAGATAGCAGAGATATTATCGCGGTATGGGCTAGAGCCACATGAGTATGCTCCGGTAGTGAATGCACTCAGGAGGAAGCCTCAAGCTTGGCTTGATTTCATGATGAAGTTAGTCCTACGTCTCTCTCTCTCTCTCTCTCTCTCTCTCTCTATGTATATTTGATTTGAAATGTCGAAGAAGAGATGGCCGAATGGTCATCCCTCCACACGGTCTCCCCCCCCCCCCCAACCCGGTTCAAACCTGGGGAGCACATTTGAGGTGCATTTGTGTGTGAGAGCGTGTGTGGGTCTGGACTTTAGTATGTGCTTTGATATTCCTTGCCCCCTGGTCCGTTCAGTTTCACTAGGTAAACCCTATGATAGAAGCCTAGTGAATTGGGCACGTTTACTATTGTAAAAAAAAATTATTAGATTTAAAATATGTTGAAATGTTCTTAAACTTGTTCCTACTTATAGATTTTTCCCCCTTAAGCGTCATATTTGAGCTTATTGAACGGCCTCAAATTTGATATCAAGGTGCTCAGAAATAATTAGCAACGACAATAACAACGACAAGATCAGTCTTCAAGATTTATTATAAGTGTACTCTTTTCAAATATTGTTAAATTTTTTATATTAATTGGAAGTAACTCACAAACTTATATACGTACTCAAACCTTTTAATTCTATTAATGTGGGACCGGTGGTGGATCCAGACATTTGGAATAGGGGTGTCCATAAATTAGCATCATTACTAATATACACTATTTTTTTTAGGGGTGTCCATTAATCAATATTATTAATAAATTAACTACTTTTTAAATAGAATTTTTTTTTTTGGGCTAGAGGTGTCCATGGATACCCCTAGCTATAACATGGATCCGTCCATGTGTGGGACAATATTCAGTTTTATACTGTAACAGATATTATGTCACATGTATTTTTGTCAGATAATTTTAAACACAAAATAAATACCAATTCTTATAGATTCTAAGCAAACTAAATAGAACAAAATGAGACACCAACTGAAGAATATGCTCTGGAGTCTTTGTTCAGAGAAAGTCACATGAGAGGAGGAGGATAATGCAAGGTTATCGTCACTCTCAAGTGAGAGTGTCAGTCCTCATAGATCTGTGCATGCATGTACAGAGTATGAGTATGGCCTTTCCTGTCTTGGCCTTATTTATTATTTCATTTCTCTCCTGTTGAAATGGCAGAACCTGGGAAATGTCATTCAGCCTGTAACCTGTTGGATACTTCTCAGATTTTCACTGGTATTTATCTTTGAAGGGAGGAATCTTTAGGTTGCAATGCATCAGGTTTGACGTGTGCCCTGTAACTAAAGCTGCACGACTGCACGAGGAGAGATAAACAAATGGGTCCAACATATATTATAAAAATTATATGGTAGTCTTAGGTATATAAGCACAAATTCTCATATATGATAATTTTTTAAAAAATTATCATAATTTGTGTCTATTTTCATAGTCTCCCTTAGACCTGTCAATTCAGACGGAAGGGTTAAATACGGGTCGGGTGTATACGGGTTCGGGTAAAATACGGATCGGGTGTATTTCGGGTTCAGGTAAAATACGGGTCAGGTGTATTTTGGATTCGAGTAAAATACAGGCGAACGTATTTCGGTTTTATGGGTTTTGGATCAACCCAACAGATTTGAAGCGCCTTTTTAATGAATTCTTTCTTTTTTTATCAAAATTAAAAATTCGGCATGTTTATTACTTAAAATTGTCTGCATTTAATGATCAAGCATTGTAATTGTAATTTTATCAAAGAATATAAAAAATATCCAAACTTTTCAACATGATATATGAAATTCATGTGCAGTTGGACAGTGAGTCACGTTTATATGGGTTGACCTGTATATTAAAATATTAATAATTGATTGGGTCATTCATGGGTCGGCCCATCTAAAGCATGTTAACGAGTCAGAATGGTTCAACCCATTAATAGCCCGTTTAATAATTTGATGTTTCGTTAATTAACCTAGCATTACCTAATCAAGCATGCTTTATTAGTACATCGATCCTAACATGAATACAACTTGGTCCATTGCCCAACATTGGCATAGATTTGAGACCAATTAGAAGGAATCCAAACGAAAGAATATTATATACACACAAGATATTATAATTATATATTAATTATAAAATCAAAATTTTACATTATTATAGAATAATCTTATTTAAAATGCAATGAGACGTATTCATTTTACGAAGAATATAATGATATTACTCGCATATTTTCAGTACTTATTTAATTCTAAATTGTTTTTCTTAATATTAGAGTCGTTTCATGATCATTTTCAAAAATTGGACCATTTATAAGTTGTATATGACGTTTTATAAAAAAAAATAGGAACCATTGTCTAATTTGCGAAGAGATGCGGTAATTATATAACGTTTTTTCAAACGATTCGTTATAATAAAAAACTATTATTGTTAAGAGGAAAAATTAAAGAAAATAAAAAGTAAGTATATAATACTCGTGTCGAGCGGGCGGATTTGGGTTCGGGTTCAGGTTCGGGTTCGGGTTTGATCCAAAAATTTACGGGATTTTCAGGTTATGTTTATTTCGGGTTCAAGTCGAGAAAATCGTGTTCAGAACCCAAAACTTTCAGGCGGGTTCAAGTCGAGCCAATTTTTGCTAGGTCTAGTCTCCTTACTAAAAAAATCAATTTTTTTTATTCAAATTGCACCGCATCATTCAATCTATTGTCCAGAATCTAGTGCTGCAAAAATTGCAATAAGTCCCTTCGCATGCAGCAGGCATCAGAGCATCCACAATAGTAGCAAGCCTGCACCGTTCTTATTCGTTCCACATCATCAAATTTAATAGTTAAAAAATCATACTCTAGTTGGTACTCAAAAAGTTACTCAATCTCACAATAACGCAATGGTTTTTGAAACTACATGTAAACCCCACAATACTTAAAAAGCCACCATTATTATTTCTGCTTGCAAATTGCAATCCACTCGGGATCCGCTTTTATCCTTTGGGTTGCCCACATTCGATCCCAAAAAATTGGATTTCTAGTCTCAAATATGAAAACCTACAATAATAAAAATGAAGTTGAGCAGACCTATTTATAGGTGGAATTGAATCTGGTTATCTGTTGTAGATGCTCTCAACTTTTTACATGTAGGCATTCCACTCTCTGTGTTGGTGGCAGTGCCATGCTTGCTGGTCCCTCTGCTCTTGGTGGTCACCAGTGACTTTTTATCACTGCAGCTGCCACATATCCAAATCCAGAATCTTCAAAAAGCCACTGAGAACCCCTTTTTATATTCCATTTTTCTCTTTTTTTCTTTTTTTTTGGGTTGATAGATGTAGAGTTCAAAAAGTCTTATCAAATGTCATTATATGACTCGAACTTGACTTAAAATTATTGAGAGAAATTCGAATATGACACGAACCAAATCGATTTCGACCCGAAGTCATTATGATTTGACTGTTTAACTTAAAAATATGGTATTTTTCAATTTGAAGTAAATGTAAGCTATTTTTAAGACTAACACAAGATTGACTCATCTATTGAACAAGTCGACCTGAATCGACTGGTTTTTCAGCTCTAGATAGATGTAAGAGTGGCCCCTAATATCTCAAGTTGATCTTTTCGTCTTTCCTCATGCAAGGAAGTCTTCCGGTGTATATCTTTTCCTTGATTTGCTATTAATAAAAACCTGTACGAGAGAGGTCATATTTGACAAATAGCTGTTTGTATTCAGATAATTGAATTAATTGACATATTTTAATAATTATTTTTAGGTTTATCTAATTCACATATTCTATCAAATTTCTTGACATGTTAATGTCAACAAATTAATAGCGAATTAGGTATAAATATTTGTTTCGTTGATGTGTCGACTACTGAAGAGGTGAATGATATGACAGTCGTTACCTCCATCAGCCACCTGCTCCCCTTATGTTCGATCCTTGGGGGAGTAATTGCCTTGCCTTTGTGAGAAAACTATGTGGGTTGTGACACCAAGCTTGCCTGAGCTCTTTTTTTTTTTTTTTTGGGACTCTTGGACCTTCTATTTCACTGAATTCGAATTACTGATACTAATAAAGGATATAACTATTTTATCATAAATTTTCTTTATTCAGAAGATTCGAACTCGAGATCTTACTGAGAGAAATAATTAGATCTGGCAAAACTGACCCGAGACCCGAAACCCGAACCGAATGACCCGGACCCGGACCCGACCCGACACGCGAAGTATGCTCACCCGAAAGTGGACCCGAAACCCGAATTGACCCGACCCGAACCATACCCGACCCGAATAGACCTGACAAATAATTGTTAGCTATTTATATTAGCTGTTAGCTATTTGAATTAACTGTTTACATTAGTTGTTTGAATTAGTTATTTGTAGAAAAACTGTTTGGTAAATTTACTTGTTTTTAATAAAGATGTTTGGTGAAATTCTATTTATATCCTTATCTCTAAATTATTTCTTAATAGAATATATTTTTTATTTATTGGTCAATTTCTTTTTAAAAAGAATTCAATGGGTTTCATAGGTATAAATTAACTTTATTTGTGATCACACAAAAAAAATTAGAAGAAAATTTTCATTGATAAAACTTTACTTTCTTATTAAATTCTAAATCACTTGTATTCATCATCTATCTTATTTCTTTTCAATTTGTTCTTATGTAAATGATGCCAATGTTTTATGACGTTATTATGTTATTTTTAAAAAAAAATTTGTGTATAATGACTTTATCTTCATTAGATTCAATTCATACAGAATATAGTATCAAATGTTACTATTTCGCATCGATCCAAAGCTCATTGTTGAGGTAATCGGAATGGAGATTGAATAATATAAAGTATAAATATCAAAATATTAGACGTTCATAAAAGTGCATGGTGAGAGAACCAAATAAGTATGATATAATATACTAACGAAATTTGAAAATTTACACCAAGACGTATATTACTTGGCTAAGAAAAAAAATACAAATAATGAAAGAGATAATGCAACTTCAATGGTTTGTTTTTGCCTCAAAAAAATAAAGAAAATGTTTCTACTCTTGTTAATCCTCAAGATCTAAATGGGTTCAAATGCTATACTAAGGAACACTTTCTAATAGTATATACTCTTTCTATTTTATAAAATAATTTTCTATAAATACAATGTAACGGCATGTAATGTAATTTGTTTAAAATCTTGAACAAATGTGCTATTTCCACAAAAAGTTCTTTTGACAAGGCTAATGGAAACAACATTTTCAAAAAGAGCTGTTTGGCCCACCAAACACCCATTTACCTATTTGTCTTGATCAAAGTAGCTAAAATACCCACCAAACATCTCTTTTTCCTCAAAAAATTGTTGTTACCAAACACCCCCATTATTAGTTGAGTTTAATATAGAGCTTGGTCGATTGGATAGACATACCTCGGATTTGTACATGCACAATTATGTCGGTCCACATGTAAGAATATATATATATATATATATATTGTCAATGCTTTTTAGTATGCATGCATGTGTGTAGAATTTTTTTTTCCTCTTTGCCAAAAGCTTGTAGCTCAATTGATACCAAACACACTTTCCACATGATAGATGCAGAATCGAATGAATCGAATCCTATTGTCCACGCTTCTCCTGATCGTGGGAGATTTATGGGGCACAACCAGAATCTAGCCCTGGTTATTGTGGGCTCAGCTAATGACTCAAAACAAACCTAATTCCCAAAGATGTAACCTTGGTTTCTATTATAATCAATTCTAGCAAACTGATTGACTTTCTTGTCAGCATCCTCCTCTTCCTAATCAAAGAAGCTGGACTTACATAGCTGAATGTTCTAATTAACTATAACTTCAATTCGTCATTCTTGACCAAAAAGATTAATTACTTCTGCAGGTTTGAGCTAGGGTTAGAGAAGCCAGACCCAAGAAGAGCCCTGTATAGTGCATTCACAATAGCCATCGCCTACATCACAGGAGGGATAGTTCCTCTGGTACCATACATGTTCATCCCTGTGGCACAAAGAGCCGTCATTGCATCTGTAATGGCAACCCTAATCGCACTGTTAATCTTTGGGTACGCAAAAGGCTATTTCACGGGCAACAAGCCTTTTAAGAGTGCATTTCAGACTGCATTGATCGGAGCTTTAGCTTCTGCAGCAGCATTTGGGATGGCTAAGGTCGTCCAGAGATAGAGACCACAGATTAGTACTCATATGTAATCATGGACCAAGTTTCATCCTAGAAGAAATGTAGTGGTAGTTTTCTTTTGTTAGATTGTTGAATTTTGTGCTTTTGAGTTTTTCTTTAGTTTCATTTGATTGGTAGTTTTCCACATGTTGGGTATTGCTTAGCAATTTGGTGATGGAAAACTGACTTGAGCTGCACGGTAACCAATCACTGAGAACTTGATGAGTTGATCCGTTAACACGTCTTACTTTTAACAGAAGTAAGAGATAAACTTAGACTAGACAAATGGGTCATTCAATTTGGTTTCAGGTATGGTTAACTTCTGGTTGGGTCATATTTGGGTCAGCGAGAATCAGTTCGGTTGCGTCAAATCATTTTCGGTTTATGTTGATTGATTTCAGCTCGATTAATATTTAGTCCAATAGGCTTTCTTTGCAAAGAAAAACAATTTGGTTAAAAACGTTCAAATCGAATTTGGGTCAGATTCGGGTTTAGGCTCATTTCAGACTAGCGTGGAAGATTGGGGTTCAATTGAATCAATTCCTATAGCCCCGTTGTGTCGTTAGACCAAGCCTTGGGTCGTGGAAGATTAGGGTTCAATTCCCATGGCCCCGATGTTTCGTTAAACCAAGCCTTTTTTTTACTTAACCAGTCGCAATTAGCGTGGATGAAACCTTGTTCATCACCACAACCCTGCACTTGGATCAACTCCATTTTGGTCCATGGCTCCAATGGGGTTGCTAATAGCCGAGTGCTATCACCGCGTAGCCCTCTGCATGTTCTTGAAAACGGCAAGACGAATAACCCAGTGATTGCTTTGCAGCAACATTCCAATGAAGATGTCCCAAACATCAGCCAAGAAGTTTGCTCAGATGACACTAAAACAATTTCTAAACTTGTTGGGATCGTTAAGAGTCATCCTACCTTAATTTGTACGTTTTTTCCTCCTAAAAAGTCTTATAGAGATTGTATTATGACCGAATCTTCTATTGATGATGTGGAGGAACTTGAGCATTCCATTAGTTGTACTCCTCTTAAGCAAAAGAAGTTGAAGAATGATAAAGAATACTAGTGATGAAGAAAAAGAGCATGAGATTGCTATGCCGGACTTCCCTATTCCTATAGAGCTTGCTTGTAAATGCTTAGAGGTGAGTAGACCTAGATATTTGTGTCATTGGGGATGAAGCCCCAACCATAAGGAGAATCACGAGGAGTTTAAAGAAGACACTGGTGAATCAAGTTACATAAATGTGCTCAATCGGATTAGGCTCTTTAAGTTGTGGATGTTAGGATTAGTTGCTTGTGTTGTCTAATCTACTTCATTTGAAGTGTTTTAGATTTTATCTACTGGCTGTTTTGTCGTGGCTTAACAAGCCCTTTTTAGTTTTCTTTCTAGCTGTAATATTATTTGTTGTTGTCTCTTTGTATTGTGTATGATAGCACTTATCTTAAGTTTTATCCGTCAAATTATCGGGAAAAAAAAATGGGGTTGCTAATGGATCTTCCTTTAGCTCATTGTTTCTTATTTAATCTACCCAATTTTGGTACTTCTTTCAAATTTGGCATTCAAATTGATCCAAATTTGTCTAATACATAAAATTGAGTGCAAATGTTGTGGACCTAACACATGGCAAGTGGAGGTTGAATTTAATTGTTGGGTTTAATATTAATAAGTAATTATGGGTGCAATGTTCATTTATTCACTAATTTTTTTTTATAATGCCAATATTTCACAAAAACTTTTAATATTTATAGTGCAAACAACCCATGCATATTATGGAATTAATTCCTAGTTTATCCCAATCATTGAAGTTTTATTTAGGGTCTGTTTGATCCTTAAAAAATTTGGTAGAAAGAAAAGTTAAAGGAAAAAAAATATGAAGGAAAAAAAAGTATGGAGAAAATGAGTTTTTTTCTCTTGTTTGGATTGAGGAAAAAATACAAGAATTTGAATGAAAAATTTGAATGTTGATGAACTACTTGAATAATATTGATATCATTTAAACAATGCAAGGTTGGAGGAGGTTGGAAACTTTCCCAAAACTTTCCTCACAATTTTATGAGGAAAATTTTGTCACTTGTTTCTAATAATTTTTTTACCTAACTTTTCTCCATATTTTTTTCTTTGTGATTTTCTTTAAACCAAACACAAGAAAAAAAGTAATTTTCCTCAATTTTTTTCTTTCCACCAAACTTTCCTAGGTCCAAACGGAGCCTTAGTGACACCATCTCCATTTCTTCAGTAATATCCAACTTCATACAAATTTAGCTGAGGCCCTGTTCGGCAAAATTAGCGATTTAAGTAGCGAATAACGGTTTAAGTAGCGGATAGCATTTCTAATTTAGCTGTTACCGAATAGCTGTTTAGAAGAGCAGTTGAATAAAATGTGTTTAGTAAATTTAGCTGTTGGATTAGCTGATTAATGTAAATTGATATAAAAGGATATAGATAATTTCCAAAGATAAAATTTTACCGAACACTAAAAATTACGTGATGAGTGTATTGACTTAGTCAAAACGTCAAACGCTACCCAAAATGCTATTGCCGAACATTCCCTAAATATAAATATATTTCCAATTAACATAACAAAACAGACTATTCAAATGAAGGGAACATGCTCATGATCATAAAAAATGAGTACGAAGGAAAAAATTTGAGTACTGTCATTTGGTTAGTAATTCTGCTCTGAACCATTTAGAGCGAGATGAAGCAAACAACCCCACACAAGCCACAAACGGTAAACCCTTTTGATTTGTCCTGTGGTGTGGTGCCTTCATTCACCTAAAGATATGATAAGGACAGTCTGATGTTATTTCCTTCATCCGATTAGGAGATATTTTTACAGAAAAGGGGATTTCATCCAAACAATTGGGATACACTCTGTAGCTTTACATTTGTTTCTGCACAGCAGAACTCAGCCTTTGGACATAGCTGATAGTCATAACCAATTTCTTTGCCTCATGAAATCCTCAGCTATCTTCACTCTCTCCCCTCCCTCTTTCCTCTCATCAAGACCCAACAATGCCAAGACCAAGACTCAGACTCTTCCCCTCGGACCGTGCACGCAGAGAGCTTCTCAGCCCACTCATTTGCACTGCGCCAAGATGTTTGTCCCTGGTATGGTCTCTCTCTCCCCCCACCCCACCCCCCCAAAAAACACGCACACACACACACACACACACTCTCAGACACACACATACCCTCGGGGAAATAAAACTGGGAGGCAGAGGAAGGTCGGCCTTGGTGGCTGAGGGAGCTTCTCCGCTGTATGACATGCATCTAGGCCTCAAGTTACTAAGACAGGGAAAACAGCAGCTCATGAGGCATGCTCTGTTATTACCTGTCTCAGGAGTACTCCCACTTAATGATTGTTTATACACAACAATAGAATTGATCATATATTTTGTAGTCTGTGTATGAATATATGAGACTGTATAAATCTAGAAGCATGATACACGAGTTGGTCATATCTCTAGTAGCACGAGGAAGGTATCATTTCATCAGTTGATAACCTCCAGGATTTGGGGAAGCGTCTCCGGAAGCAAAGGCAGCCAACAACCTCCACAACTTCTTCACTTATATTGCAGTTAAAATTGTGGCTGCCCAGCTTGAGGTGACTCCTCAACTTTGCTATTTCTTGGCATTTATTCTGAGACTCTGTAGCAATTATTCAAACAGAAAATCAGGTATAAACCTTTAGCTGATAACTGGCATTGTCAGAGCAGAGTTATAACCCAGAGGCATATGAGGACTTGACGGAATTCTTGGAAAGACACTCTCTCAATGATGGAGACGACTTCTGTGCAACTTTGATGAGAAAATCCTTCAAGCATAAAAGTTTAGGTACACAGCAAAAAAATCACTCTTATCTCTGTCAGTCTCAGAATGACAGTCCTACTTTATGCATCGAGTTGTTTCAATTTAACTGTCCTAAAAATGCCCTCTATTACTTTGAGCATCTAATTCACTAAACTGACCAACCAAATCATTACAACAAAATTCCACATAATGGGACGGGTGGGGTGTGAGCCAGTTAGATATATGCAACCTTACACCTCCAATTTTGCCTTTCAGCCAAACAAAACATTTGGGAGGTTTTAATGCCTAATACTTCAAAAGAAAGGAAGTTAAGATCCGTTGAGATGTTTTTCAATAACTCACTATTATCTACAAAGGGAACATTGAGCAATTAATGCATAAGTATTGGCTGTTTGAACTTGTCTTAGTATGTGCAAAAAGTCAACTAGGATAGTCACTCTAGGACGCATGAAGTACCTAACAGCAGAGAAGTTTTACCTTATGGAAACTAACTAAAGCATGGATGGCTTGTTTATGCAAACCCTGTGAAACATTGCACCTACTGGGGAACAGCTCTACGGGTCCTCGAGGTCAGTCAAAAACATGCTTCCCAAAAGTTTCACTTTTTCTGAAACTCACTTTGACACGTAGACAGTCCAGGTTCGATCTGTGTACTGCAAAAATGACTTCGACTGGGAGAAGTTGAAGCGAGAGGCTGCACAGGTAAGAGACACCTAATCTTCCCCACAACCCGAAACTTCACCCTGTCTTATCTTGTATGCCGCATCTAAAAATGCACCATCTTTTGTATAATAACAAATTTGCCAAGTCACCTTTTCTCAAAAAAATGTATTATTTGCATTGATGCAGAGGGTGGATGAATCGAACACAATGCTGATGAGGGATTATGTCCAGGAAACAACCCATGAGAAGTGAAACAAAAAACTGAGACTACTCATGGAAATCACAAGGAAAAACAGAAATTTATTCAAATGTCAATTGGTTTACACGGAACAGTCAGTCATATTGAGATGTATTTTGTACACTTGCACCAGCCAATATGGAGCATTGGCTCGTATCAGTAACCCTTCAACTTGCTATATATATGTCAAGTTTGCTGGAGATGCAGAAATCAATGCGTGATTTTCAAATCATACAAAAAGATCTGAGGGATATTAGGGTAGTACACTACCCGAATAACTCAATGCAGATCCTCCGTAGCATTAATGTGGCCAGTACTGAAATATGACTGCACATTTTGTTCAATGCTATCCAACCTGCAATACCCATCGACAGTTCAAAATTTCAGATTAATCACACTAATCTCATCACATTATAACAAATGCAGTCAAATAAAATACTCAGTTGGAACTTTAACTCACTTGTAGACATAGTTCACCATGATACCACCACTCTGAGAGAGTCCTTTTTCTGACGGATCAGCCATCCAATTCAGCCTTTCAACCACCTGTTTGACATTAACATGATACAATGTTATACAACGCATATTCTCAAACACAGTTTACGAGAATGCTCAAAACCTTCAATGTTCCCTGTTCCTGCTCTGGGAATCCATGTACCGTAATCCTGATCGAGAGATCATAACGTAACTAAGAAGAGAACCACATTTCAAACAGTGATTTTGCTAAGGAATATACAATCCTAATAACTATGTTGATACGTGAAGCAAAGGAGGAAGAACAGATGAAGTTGACTATTGAGACATTAGATCCCCACCCTATGTGTATGTCTTGTGTCTGCCAAAAGATGGGCATTCGCAATTTATAAAGGAGAATTCTTCAAGAATCCCCTCAATGATAGCACACAAAGGTTATACGTTGACATCGAGGAGTTTCCAGAAAACTAAGCTCATGCCCCACAAAATTACATACCGCTCCATTCTGCAAGTGGAAGTTTGCAACAGGATCCAAAGCTTTCCCTCTCTTTTTCTCTTGAAGGAGATACCTGGATAACCAAACAGAACCCATAATTTTCCATGCATATCTGATTTTCACCTTACAGTGAATCTGCTGAGAGATTTGAACTACAAGAAATTTCGTGAAAATCTGAGCACGGAACTGAAGCAAGCTTCACAACCATGACAAAATTGAAATTAACTGTACTTAAAAACATATGGAGATCTTTTTACATCTAGTGTTTGATTGGAGAGTAGATGAAGCCGATATTTTTTTATAAATTTTTTTTTAAAAAAAGTAGATGAAGCTGATATTTGAAGAACTTTTCACGGGTTTTGCCCCTTTTCGACCTTTTACCATTGAGGTATGAGGGAAAGGAACTTGAATCAAGCCAACAGCGTGGCAATGGGGCGGGTTTAGACGTACCCTCATCCATACCCATTTTCAAAATTAATACCAATACCCATACTCATATCCATCGGGTATTGTAAAACTATACTCATACCCATATCCGCTGGGTATAGGGGGTATGCGGATTTTATTTGGGTACATATAAAACAAAATGAATTAGACCCATTTTAAACCCATGTTTAATATCAAACAGCCAATATGTCATATGAACATCAAGCTTTCAACAAAATATCATATCCACCAAATACAACTTCCCAAATTAACACTCAATAGTTATAGTTTCTAATAAAATGTCCAATCGGAGTCTTGAATATAATACAACTCAAAGCAACTAGCAAAATATTAAAGTCCAAGCAACAAACTAGAACTTTGAATAAATGGGTATTGGTTTTATATGAGGAGGATATGGGGCGGGTACATGACAGGTATTGATAAAATGGTTATGGTGTGGGTATAGGACGGGGTGGGAGCTATACCCATACCCATACCCGTTTTAGCAACACCAGCCCCATACATTTTTTTTCTCATTTTCAATACCCATATCCATACCCGTTGGGGTGGGTTTTCGCAGGTTTTAAGCGGGTACGGGGTTTTTCTGCTGGCCCTAGCCCGCCAACTTACATGGACTTGTTTATCTAGAACTGAATACTTATAGAATGTTGCATACTAGGCTTCTGATAAACTGACCATTTCTTTCTGTGTCTGCATGCCCTTTTTTCTATGGCTTTTTTTCAGAGAGGGGGCTCAACACTAAATGCATTTCTTGGCTTTTCCATGTCATTTTCTCCAGTCTAAAATAGAATGAACACAAAAGGACACAAGCACCAGGGTTCCATGGCAACAAAGGGCTGTTTGTGGCAATGCTGAATTGCAATAATAACTGCAATGGGTCCATCAGAAATCAAACCATGCCTTTGTGCCAAGTGCACAGCTAATGATATCATTAAAACAAACACTCTCCTACATTATGCAATGCCTACTTCCAAAGATAACAATGTCCCACAAATGCATTATGTACCTGGCACAAAGTCGCATCATAATTGGTTTAAGAGCAGGCAGAACTCTATCAGATTTGGTCCAGTCATGGTTTGGAGATTTCAGCAAGTTCAACAGGACTTCCATGCCATTTTTTCCAGATGTTGATTCCCTGCAATTGCAACAGCAAAAAGTCAGAACGCATACCCAGGAGTCTAATTACATCTCATTTTCATCTGGAAAGGAGCCAGAGTGAGGTGTCCCTCCCAAATGGTTCGCAAGCCAGCAACATCTAAGAATTTCCACCATAAATTAAGCATATCAAAGGCGCAACCTTTATCACTTACATCGTAGACCCGTGTCTATAGACCCACTGACGTCATGGAATTTGGACCACAGAAGCTTCATCTTCTGGAAACAGGGGCCATTGAAATCGGGGGGTCTTAGAAATTTTTTATAAAAAAAATACCATATATGGTAGCCCGGGTTTGTAGACCAGGGAATACCTTATATATTGTATGGCACTCTCATTGTTAATTCCCCCCCCCCCTTCCCCCAACACGGAAGAAAGCAAAAGAAAAGGGTTAGTAGGTGTTCTGACATTCATTCATCTTAGGAACCACTCAAAAAAAAAGAGACAAAAAAAGGGAAGGAAATTCAAAGCCATTAAATCCTTCTGAGCTCCTGTTACAACACTCTTCAAAAAAAAAAAAAAAGGGTTCCATCAGTATCCTCTCCTCCAGCCCACTCAACAGTTCCCCCTCTCAACACTCCCAATTCCCCCCGGTGCAGCTCGAGGGGAAAAAAAAAACCTGGGGGTATTTGCTTATCTTTTCAGGTTTTCGCTCTTTGCTTCCCTTATGTATCTCTAGCCAAACTCAAACCAAAAAGACATGGCACTCATAAATAAATTTAAAAAAATCCAAATTTAGTATTTGATATCATTATTTGACTATCTTTGTGTAATAGCCATCATTCAGTATCAGTCCCTTCAAGACGAAGTTTGGAGAGATCAAATATTACAGTCTTTCAGACCTTAACCCTACCATAGTCTTCTATAACATAAAATGTAGTCTATAGCGTCAAAAAGATATTTGATTAAATGCTTCCATTTTGTCAATTTCTGCTTTGTGACTTTACCATTAAATCCTTGTGAGCTCCCATTAAACACTCTTTAAAAAAAGGGTTCCATCAGTATCCTTTCCTGCAGCCCACCCAAGAGTTCCCCCCCGCAACCCCCCCCCCCCCCAGCCTGGTGCAGCCCGAGGAAAAAAAAAGGACAAGGGGGGTCTTTGCTTGTCCTTTCAGCTTTTCCCTCGTTGCTTCCCTTATGTTTCTCTAGTCAGACTCAAACCAAAAAGACATGCACTCATAAATAAATTTAAAAAAAATCCAAATTTAGTATTTGATATCATTAGTTGACTATCTTTGTGTAATAGCCACCATTCAGTATCAGTCCCTTCAAGACGAAGTTCAGAGAGATCAAATATTAATCAGTGTTTCAGACCTTAACCCTACCATAGACTTCTATAACATAAAATGTAGTCTATAGCGTCAAAAAGGTATGTGATTAAATGCTTCCATTTTGTCGATTTCTGCTTTGTGACTTTACCATTAACTTTAATGATAGCTTATGATACAGATCATTCATATAGAGAAGCTGCTTAAATTCGGTTGCCAGATTTTTCACATGGCAATACTAAATAGAAAACTTACCCCACTGCATCCAGGATAGCTCGCTCCTCTTCTGCTGTCAATAGATTTTCTCTAAAAGCAGAATCAGCACTTTCCTTGTAAGAGGATGACATGTCCAGACTCTCTGCTTCAGCAAGCTTACATTGATACGCTAACTTTGATAATAGCCACCTCATAAACCCCGGTATTGGACTAAGCGTTGCAAATGTCTTCACAACAAAATCAGAATTGTCAAAGACAAGGTCTCCACAAGCAAGACTAAGTAATTGCAAATTTGCAATAAAATTTATTATGCAAAATGGCAACATGTGATATATATTGAGAGTTGAGTCAGACAAAACGCAAGTAGACAGAAGCAATTTACATATCAAAAATTTGCAAGATTGTCAAACAGACAAAAATAAAAAATTGAGACTTGTCCCCATTTGAACCATTCATAAATAAAGATGAAATCAGCACAATGCCCAATAGTGTGATGATTATGAAGGAGAATTAATTCTTAACATCATAATGACATTTATAAATGCCATTACACAAGCTATTTTGCTCGTGTAGAGCTGAAATAGTTCTTAAACAGTATAGTTTTAGAGTAGAGAAGTTCAGTGGCACCATCAAACTAGTTGCTAAGATAGGATACGAATTTAGCGAAAGCACTTACACAGATTTGTGGCATCTCTCTCTTAACCAGCTCAATGACCCGCTTAATGAGAAACTTTCCCAGATTGATCCCTGACAATCCCGGCTGCCCAATTTGAGATGAATATTGAATCATTTAAGGGATCAACAAGTTCACACAAGGATTCTATAAGCTGAAAAAGCAGCTTGATGGATACAGGAAAATGCCATCTGTGGGGGCAGAGGGAAAGTAAAGAAACAAAGAAGGTATTAAAAGACGGAAAAGGGAAACAAAAACTCCGGCTTTCTCTGCATATCTTGCACGTTGAAACTTCAAAGAGGTTGGAAAGGGAAGTAGGCAGGAGAAATATTTACCAAATCATGGGCCCATTATTGCCAATGGCAACAAGCAACACGAATAAGTCATCTTACCTGAGTTGATGATATAGAGTAAAACAATGCACAACTAGCTTCACATTCAGGTATTGGAGGATCATCCCACAGGACTTCCTGGGATGTCAACAATCATTCATAAAATGATCATGGTGACACTATAAGAAACTGAAGGAACATTTTTCTTGAGAGAAGAGGGAGAGAGTTGGGAGGAAGAGAGTACAGATTACCTGTATAGTCTGTGCCACATTCTTCAATAGAGCCACCTCAATAAAGATAAGTGGTTCACCTGAAAGCAACTAGGCCCATCAAGATTAGCTAGAAGAATAAACTAATATCCACCTTTAAAATGTCCACCACATTAAAGATTAAAAATTTGAATCATCAGTTGACTCAGACTTTTTTTTTCCCTTTTCATGTGCACCGGAAATCATGCTTCACCAGCCACAATGAAACTTCAACAAGAAGAGCAAACCTCCTTTACAAAGACCCCATAAGCAAACCCCCCCCCCCAAAAAAAAAAAACAAAAAGACAAGTGACAAACATGTATAGAAAACTGTTGCGTCTTTCTACTTCACATATCAGGTTAAAAATAAAAAAGATGTGCGGAAATGAAAACAGCACCACCACCCAGCATGTGTCTCTTTCCTGGCAAGGTCTAGATGTGAGCAATCTTATTGTTGACATATGGACTGTCAGCGAGGCTAACTTCTCTCCTCTCATGTTGGTGAAGCGGCTGTGTGCCCCTTACTTCTTTTTACCACTAGTGACGAACTATAGCCTAAAGGTGGAAAGGAAAATCTGCCATGGATCTCATGCATAACAGCCCAGACATTTAGATACCACACAACCATTCAGGCTTCAAGGCTGAATCCAAATTGTAGAAGGAAAAATATTGATTTTTGTGAGCAACCCATGATAGTGCAGGCAAACCATCAAGCAAACCCCCCACCCCCCAAATTGAAAATAAAAGAATTCACAGGGGTGCACACCTAGACAATGCTAAAGCGGGAGCCACACTAGTTATTGTACCCACATGCACGGAAACATACTCTATGGAGGCAGCAGAATCAGACCAGATATAGTCACAGAGACATCACCATGAATAGAGGTAACAGCCATGCAATTGTCAGTGGCCACTCATACAACGGCAATTGGAGAAGAAAGGAGTTGCAGGCATGAGGAGGGGGCTAACCAGGGATTGCTGGATGCAAATACCCGAAACAGCGACGACCCACTCCTAGTCTCCTCTTCAGATCAATTAGACTGCTGATGGGATGAACAGCCTTTAAACCAAATCTTCATTAGGATCATTATGGACTAAGCATTCCCAAAGCACCAACTGAGGAAGAGAATCAGACCTCATGTGCTACAATCTTTTCCAACAATGAAGCAGGATCATCCCAGGTTATACAATGAAGCTCCAATGTAGCTGGACTCAGCCATGTTACAAGCTTCTCTTTTAAGTAAGAATCCAATGCCCGCAATGATGGAATGTTGTCTTCCCTGTAAGTTTAAACAAGTCGGCAAATGGGCATATTCAGTATGCTCCAGATGGAGGTTTGTTTTCCCTTAGTAGTTCATACAACCCACTTTGTCTGTGGGTCCTCCGTTGATTAGCAAGAGAATTACAAGGAGAGAAACAGAATAAGATGCATTGATATTAAGTCACTGATGTGTCCATATGAAGATATATAATATCTTCACTAAGACTAGTGAAAGATTTGCCGCATAAGCTCACAACCAATTCAAAAGGCAATTTACTGTGACCACTATTTCTTCCTAACATGAATTATATGACCCATTCCTAGCCCCCCCCCCCCCCCAACCCTGGGGCCAATTAAATGACTTGGTCATGATACCTATCCTTGTCAAAGAATTCTCTCAAATCGACCACTAATTACATATATAACATAATTGAGACATTTAGCAAAAGTTGATGCCGTGTTCTGTCTCCCTATCATGAGGGGAAGAAGAAAGAAAATAGTAAGATCTTTATTGAATCAAGTATTCTTACTCAATAATAGACAGAAGATCAGCTCGAAGCACAGATAAGAATTTCAGTCCTCCTGGATGGTTGTTCAGCCTCTCAAATAGAACATCATACTTTGGCCTCAGAGCATGCCTCAGGTTCCTCTCCATCCGATAAAAGGTCGATAGCATTCCCTCGTCCTTGGTGCCAGTTTCATCTACGAAAAATCACATACCACTCTTCACATAACTTTCACATGAATTATGCAAAGCAGTCTCCTAATCGGTAATCATAGAATTTGACGAAAACCCACCAATAGGAAGCTGAAGGCCAAGATACTGATTCATAAGTTCTCGAACCTGATTCCGGTTAAGATCATAATCTCTCGCCAACACCAACAGTAGTTTACATCGGTCTTCCATAGAAAGGCCAAAATACCCCTGGTTTCAATAGGAGCCTAATCAAACATATGTGCAAAAATCTATTATTTAGTCATTTACCAATGGCAAAATTTCGATGAAATCCCTTTTCTATGACAGAAGGGCATAAACAATCTCTCCAATTCAGGTTGTGCTTCACCAAATTTAAGTACAATGAAGTGGAAGGAAGATAAAAGTTTGCATTTAAAAAAATGAATGAATGAATGAATGGATGTATCAACAACGTCCCATAACATAGAAAAGAAAGTTTAGATGAGGCACCTCAGAGAATTCACGAAGAATAGTATCAAGAACTTCAGTTTTGTTCATTGAGATGGCTGAGTGCATTGCCTCCCTTGCAAGTTCAAAACCCCTGAAATTCATTCCCCACTACGTCATGTAGCAAGCTAGCAATAACCAAAAAAAAAAAAATCCTTGGGTAATAAAGCAGTGTCATAATTAAACAAATTAAAGACAACCCCTTTAACTAAACCCTGAATTCATCAGTCAAGAATTTAAACTAGGAGATATTCAAGATTCCCAGAATTCCAACTTCCTTCTACCCAATTCGATTCAACAGGAAATGGAAAAAATCAGAAATGATCCTAAATTGAATGAACACAAGAAAACACCTTTGAGTACTGACTTGGGCACTGGACTTGTGAAGAGAATCTGGGTCTCCTCCATTTGCAGAAATTTGCTTGCTGGGTTCATTAGGCTTGTTATTAACTTCAGGATTGGTTGTCATTTTGTCAGCCTCGTTCTGAAGAATCAAATCAAATCAATTAAATAGCATAAAAAGGGAATTAACCCAATTGGCTGGATAAATTATCAAGCATAAAATTATAGCATAAATTGAAATTAGAAGTGCCCAGAAAAGAGAACAAAAAACCCAGAAACATCAAATGAAATTGAAGAATGATACTCAGTTGAGAAAATGGAAGGCTTACAGTAGGAGAGGAGATAGTGGTGGGATCAGCAGCAGGAGAAGGTCTGATTCGGGTTCGCATCAAAACAGCCAGACCTTTTCTATTCATATTTTGATTGGATTCTCATACATAACCATGAGAAGGAAGACAGTTCTCTTCGTTGCTACGGTTGAATTTGCCGTTAGCTGGATTCCCATACATAACCATGAGTATCATTTTCCTTAACCGCCGGACGTTTGCTGGAACCGTCGATAATATGAAACAAACTCATGTTAGAGCATTCCACGTTAGAGTTTTAAATTTTATTTTTTTCAGTACTCTATTTTATTATATAAGCAAAAATTTTATTTTTTGAAATTTATATTTTTTATTTTTTTAATCTATAAAACTTTAATTTAAATAATTTAATAAAATATTTATCATAGACCTACTGCATAATATTAATATACAACCTTTTTTAACAATTTAAATAATATTTTTTAAGGAAAAAAGAAGAGGAAAAACAAAACAAAAATAACAAAATGATAAGAAATAGTGACTTGCATGTAGAAACGGCCTGCCATTCCACCACACAGGGTAACTTTTGGCTTAGCAAGTTAGGCAAAGGATATATGGCAATGATAGGGTCACGTTCCATTTGCATTTGATAGGTTGTTAATGCTCTTAAAGAATCAACTGCAATGAGCCAATGAGGCATTCACTTAGCAGTTAGAACTAATCACTAATATACATTAAGTCTCATATTCAATTTTCTCATCTATAGCTCCTATGGATCCCCAAAAAACAACGACATTTGGGGGGGGGGAGATTTGAACGGTAATAATCTATAATTTGGAGGCATTATCACCAATAATCCAACTTAAGAAATCCATCTAACACTTTGCAATTTGAGAACATTTATTTTGTATATACATTACTTTAAGTCAAGCATATTTTGACTTGGTGATTTCATGATCGAGGAACTTATTGTCACATTTCATGTGATAAATATATCATCTTCTCATTGCACATGGGAACTTTAAGGATATTTATTTGGGGGGTTTTTGATAAAAATAATCGAAAATATTGGATTGATCTTTGTTACTTCTAGTCATTGTAGAACAGATGCATGTTTACCTTTAATAGATGTGCAAAGGTTTAGATTGACCGCAAATCCGAGTTTAGTTTTCATTCTTCAAAATGACCCCTGAATATTTAATCTCCTCTTTGCATCCCAGGGTTTCCACAAAAGGCATCATCTATACTATATTTTATTCATCTCTTAAGTGGAGGCTGTCGTAGGGCAAGATTTCACTTCTTGGGGCTATGAAAGAAGTGGGCATTAAACCATTAGGTAAGTTTAACTTTAAACCAGTAACAATCTCCTATATTTCAAACATATAAACTCCTTATACGGTTGTGAGGTTTGAAATCCATTAACCACTATGTTATGACTACAAACAACCAGTTAAAACCTATTACCCTAACTGTCCATTTTCCTAATCCCAAAAACTATTTGATCCAAAAAATTGAATCATCTTACAACACCTAATTTGATGCCAACCCTCCACACGGTCTCCCCCCCCCCCCCCCCACTCGGGTTCAAACCTGGGGGGCATATTTGCGGTGCATTTGTGTGTGGGAACATGTGTGGGCCTTGACTTTGGTCCAGGCTTTCACATTCCCCAGCCCCTGGTCCGTTCAGGTCCACTGGGTAAACCTTGCGATAGGGACTTAACGGGCTGGGCCCGTTTACCATTGTAAAAATATTAAAAAAAAATTGATGCCAACAAAATATACAAAATATAGCATTTGGTTGCTTGGACCACCTTGTGAGATGGTCCAATGACCATGGCACAACATTGTCCAACTGTCATCCTCAACTTCAAATTTATGAGTAATGGCATAGAATGTTTATATTGATATGTCAAAGGATAATTTATTGGAGAACCTATTGAAAAGGACCTTCCAATTGTATGTATATGAACCACAATAGGGCATGATGGAAAAGTAGCATGCATGCATATGCAAATAATTAATGTTTCTTTTGTATTTTACTCCATTTTTTTTAAAAAAAAATGTTTATAGTACTGTCAAACTATAACAATTGATTTTGGGAAGACTATTGTCCACCTTTCAAAAAGCATGATGGGAAGAAGAAAAAAGGACAAGAAAAAAGATAGAGGAATTGAGTATATAGAGCTTCCACCCCCACAAATTATTATTTTCAAAGGGGCCATAATCATGTGCCATATTCCATGTTAAAAAATGTGACAATTATGTGGTCATACAAAACAAAATATAATATCATGTCTAATATTGGTTAACAATGGGTAGGTGAAATGATATCGATTTTAATTTTTAGTTTATGAGAGCTAAATTCGCAAAAGGGGTAGGTCATCATTATTACAGTGAGTCCCACATAATCTGATGATCTTTTATATATTTTTCAGGTAGTAATTCTAGGCACTATTGTGCGTAATGTAGGCTTAATGCTAAATTTTTTCGGAGTAATAGACAAATTAAATATCGACACAAATAGAATTTTAAATATACATTAGTTTTTTTTATAATAGACTTCTTTTCTTTTGGATTTTCTAAAAAAAGTTACAAAGGTGGCGTTAGATTATCCTTTCACTTAGAAAAGAGCCAAAATGATCATCATAAATCAGATCTTTATCAACTCCATGATTATAAGATGATTTGAATTCACGATTCTCAATATTATCATTCTTAATTGTATTTAGCTAGTCATTTTGCAGGATGATTTCATTAAGTTACAAAGTTAATTTGATCACATTTAGGCCCAGTTTTTTTTCATCGGTAAATTTCAGTTTAATAATTTCAACCAACTTCAATTCACTTCACCAACTTCAATAAAAAAAATACACACCTTAACCCACTTCTACAAAAAAAAAATATCAATTTCAACCCACTTCTACCAATCTCAACCAACATCACCCATTTTCCAACCCACGTTTTCCAACAAAAAGAACAAACCCTTAGTCGATAATTTTGATCACCACTACATAAACATATAATATAAGCTAAATCAGTGATAACAACTTTTGTTTTTATATTGCTTGTTGCATTCAATTGGCTATGTTCAATCATCTCTTTTGTAAAGGTGGCAGAGAATCTGATCAATGTTTAACTACCCAAGGAAATCAAAGAATATTCTATATATATTTTTTTTAAAAGGCTCACAACCCTTATTTTATTTTATTCTTTTTTTATAAATATACAATATGCATGAACTCCACTACATACATGCAAAATTGATTTGTTAATCAAGGTAAGCTAGCTCACATAAAGGTGCTGCTGAAATGACATAAAGACAAACAAAACTTGTCACAATCCATTTTCATACTACCCCACCACCAATTTTTCAAAATTGTTAATTAATTACTCTATTCTTTAGAGACCCTTTTAGGTAAAGTAAACCCCATAATACACAATTAACTAATTGCAACTCATATCTTCTAGGAATGAGCATGTGGTCGAAATCTGTATAGTTGAAAAAGATAAGTTGGGACTATTTTTTCTAACTTCGATTGAATGGACTGTTCTTTTCGTGGGTTAATTCCAATATACCAATCTCAACTCACTTCAACCTTTTTCAACCCACTTTCACTATTTTAACCAAGTTCAATTTATCACATAAAAAAAATTCAGCCTACTTCAACCCACTTCAGCCTACCTCAACCCTAAAGCAAAATAACTCTCTAAACTTTATCTGCTCCATTTCTGTGAGATATTAGGTAGTCTGCGATTTTTGAATCTAGGGTCAATCGGAACCATTATCTCTATAATTTTATAATTCAGAGATAATACTGCTATATCAAATCTCCTCACACGTCACCTAGTGGTTGGATTTTTGGAGTATTGAATTTGGATTTGAATCTTTTGGGAATGAGCATCTAGTTATGTTAACCACTACAATCTATGCCTTGGGGACAACAACAACACCTCCCAGTGTGGGTCCCGCTTTCGCGGGTTTAGGGAGATCCAATTGTAGGCAACCTTACCTCTACCGGTATTCCTACCCATAGAGAGGTTGATTCCAAGAGACCCACGAAAAAGGTTTTGTGAAAAAGTTTTATATAGGAAAGCGCTTGCGAAGTATTTAAAGAGGAAAATCAGTGCAAAAAAAGTTGAAGCTGAAAGAAAGTACCTCAACAATCCACGTTAAGCAGTTACCGTCAATCCAAAAAAAAAAAAAACACAACCTATATACGAGCACGATAGACCCCTACCAGCACTAAGCCACTGCAGCTACGAACAACTACAAAGTCACTTCTCTGTCATCTAAGATCCTAGTCATATTCCGCCACAACCTCCTATCCTAAGCCAGGTCTTCCGTCAAACCCACTATTTTCAAATTCTCTCTAATCACCTCGTCCAAACTCTTATTCGGTCTACCCTTTCTTCTCTTACCACCGGGAAGGTCGATCAACTCACACCTCCTCGCTGGGGTGGCCTAACCATCGGAATCTTAATTCCCTCGTCTTCTCTTCTATGGGGGCCACTTTAACTAAGTCCCTGATTACACCATTCCTAACTCTATCCATTTTCGTAAAACCACACATCTACCTGACCATCCTCATCTCAGCTACTATCAATATCTGGACCTGTGTCTTTTTTAGAGACCAACACTCCGATCCATATAAGACAGCATTGGAAAAATCTATGCCTTGGGGAACTTCTTTAGATTTGCTTGGGGAAATATAAGACAGCCTCTCATAAAATCTATGCCTTGGGGAAAGATACATAATTTCAAAGGTTATTAATTTATTTTTCATCTTTAGATTTGCTTGGTAGATAGAAAAAAAAAGAAAAGAAAAAACATGAGGTAAATTTTTAAATTAAAATTACAGTGATTAAATTGAAATTTCTCTCGAACTTCTTATGTATTTCTTTTTACGTTTATAGAAATTAAAGATTTCTATTGTAAATTCTAATTGAAAATTGTACCCTAGGCTTGCTTTCTAGATATGTCTAATCAAAGAATATTCTATATTTTTTTTAAAAGGCTCATAACCCTTATTTTATTTTATTCTTTTTTTTTATAAATATACAATATGCATGAACCCCACTACATACATGCAAAATTGATTTGTTAATCAAGGTAAGCTAGCTCACATAAAGGTGCTGCTGAAATGACATAAGGACAAACAAAACTTGTCACAATCCATTTTCATGGTACTCCCCCACTAATTTTTCAAAATTGTTAATTAATTACTCTATTCTTTAGATATCCTTTTAGGTAAAGTAAACCCCATAATACACAATTAACTAATTGCAAGTCATATCTTTCAGGAATGAGCATGTGGCCGAAATCTGTATAGTTGAAAAAGATAAGTTTAGACTATTTTTTCTAACTTTGATTATATGGACTAAAGCAAAATAACTCTTTAAACTTTATCTGTTCCGTTTCAGTGGGGTAGTAGATAGTCTACGATTTTTGAATCTAGGGTTAATCGGAACCAATCTCTCTATAATTTTACAATTCAGAGATAAAACTGTTAAATCAGATGTTCCCACGCCTCACCTGGTGGCTGGATTTTTGGTGTATTGACTTTGGATTTGGATCTTTTGGGAATGAGCATCTAGTTATGTTAACCACTACAATCTATGCCTTGGGGAAAGATACATAATTTCAAAGGTCATTAATTTATTTTTCATCTTTAGATTTGCTTGGCAGATAGGAAAAAAAAAAAGAAAGAAAGAAAGAAAAACCATGAGGTAAATTTTTAAATTAAAATTACAGTGATTAAATTGAAATTTCTCTCAAACTTCTTATGTATTTCTTTTTATGTATATAGAAATTAAAGATTTCTATGGTAAATTCTAATTGAAACTAAATTATTTAATATAGTCAACGGCATTTGCTTCAATTTTGAGCTTAGAAATAACCGTATTTTCCACTCTTAATTAAAAGTTCAAGGGTACCATGTTTTAACAAGTCAATAAACCTCTACATGATTGCTAATCCTGAATTATAAACAAGGATATGAAGTTCACTAATCTCTTCATTTAGGCTCCGTTTGGACCTTAAAAAATTTGGTAGAAAGAAATTTTTTTGAAAAAATTACTTTTTTTCTTGTGTTTGGTTTAGAGAAAAATCATAAAGAAAAAAATATGGAGGAAAGTTAGCTGGAAAAATTGTTAGAAACAAGTGATAAAATTTTCCTCATAAAATTATGATGAAAGTTTGAAGAAAATTTCCCAACCTCCTCTATCTTCACATTGCTTAGATGATATTAACATGATTCAGGTAGTTCATCAATATTCAAATTTCTCATCCAAACTCTTGTATTTTTTTCTCAATCCAAACAAGAGAAAAAAAAAAAAACTCATTTTCTCCCTATTTTTTTTTTCTTCACATTTTTTTTCCTTTAACTTTTCTTTCCACCAAATTTTCCAAGGACCGAACAGAACCTTAATGATGAAAACTTCATTTCAATCTTAGAAATTACATTAAAAACTAGATCCATAGTTAGGTGGTTATATTAATTACATAATAATTAGTTGCCAATTGGTTCATGCAAAGAATTTAATAATAAATTAAGGAATCACAAGATGAATGCGACCTACAAAGATAAGGTAGCTTAGGCAATGACAGATCCAAGATTTTAGTTTCATGGGCTCCATTTATGTTGTTATATAAATATACTTTTAAATGGTAGGTCGAGTTTTCTTTTTTTTTTTTCCTATTTTTAAAACCTTAATACATCGAAATTAATTAATGCTGAAGTACATGGTTGGCATTGTCCTTAAATAGAAAAACATTGAAAATTTTCTATCTTAGAACATCCAGATTAATATCATGTGGTTATAGTTGAATGATGAAAATTGGGATTTAAATTTCATTTAAATCATCTAAATTAGTGTGTGGCATAACTATAACCTTAATGATATGATATTCAAAGTATTTTTTAAAATTTTTGAGATGATCATGCACACATTTAATTTGAGTTTTATAGGTACCATGCTTTAAGAAGTTGATTTATGTGGCCATACAACAAATTTAGGGTCTGCTCTTTTCATTAAAAAATATAGGTTGGGAAATTGATAAAATTGTTTGATATTGGTAGAAATTGGTTAAAGTGGGTATTTTTTTGTTGAAATGAGTTGAAATGGATTAAAGTGAGTTGAAATGGGTGCTTTTTTATTGAAGTTAGTGAAGTGAGTTGAAGTTGATTGAAGTTAGTAAATTGAAATTTACCAACGAAAAGAACAGGGCCTTAATGAGGTATAGTATGTGAGATATCAAGGATGTGGAGTGGCCTTTAGAGATCTATATTATGAGTAAGAATTATTGGATGAAAATTAAATATCAATATAATCCTAATTAATTCAATAGATCAAATTATATTTGATAATATTTTAAGTTTACATGTACTTGATTTGTACCTCAATAATAATAGGAGAACAAGGGCGAGGCTAGGGCTTTGTGGTTCGGTTGTGTGATGGGGATATCATTATGGTTGGAGTGGATCAAGGAGACACCTCTGCGGGGGTTGAGGTTGAAGAAGCCCGAGCATGTCTATTTGTGCTTAGGAGTGCACCAGATGCTAGCATTCAGAGGCTGGTGGTGGAAGGTGATTGTCTCCAACTGATGCAAAAGCTCAAAAGCTCAAGAAGATCCAAGACAATAGTGATGGTTTTTATGTTAGTGATATTTTAAATATGAGTATCTCTCTCTGTTTTATTTCTTGGTCATTTGCCAAAAGGGGGTAAATCGTTTCACTGTCACCCATGATCTTACCCATTGACTTCCTTTAAGTCATGGGAGGAGGATATGGGTCGATGATGCCTTGAATAGTATTGTTAACCGGACGTTGAATGATATATGTACTGTTATCGACTCTAGATTAATGGAGTAAATCCTTTTTTTGATCAAAAAAAAAAGTGGGATAATTCTTTTCTAATAAAAAAATCTAAATTAAAAATAAAATGAAATTTAATCTTATATGAATTGAAACAGCTACGAGCCCATGAAGGAGAAGCGGATAACCAGGCGATTTGGTAGAAATGGAGTACAACTCGATAAAAGATGACAGAAGCAGTCAATAAACTTAACCACTCAGCTGAATTTTGACCACTCAAATTACGAATTTGCCCTCTCCTCTCCAATTAAACAAAAAGGTAAAACAAAAAAAAAAAATAGAGAGAACCGCGAGAGGAAGCGGCATGCCGACATGCATTTGAGTTTCCTTTGGCCGGGTCCCAGCCAATGAAGGGAAAAAAAAAAAAAAACTCGGTTTTTGATGGAGCCGGCAATTAGAAAAATTTAGATTAGTTAGATAGGGAAGGACTACTCGTATTATTTGTCTAATTTTTAATTTAAATAGTTTATTTTCATTAATATTTAAGTCAAATTAAGATTATATATTCAACATAAATTGAGTCAAATAAATTCATATTTATTTTAATAAAATCATAGATCTGTGTTTTTGCAAATGAAAAAAAAATGTGCATAAAAGTTCTACCACTAATCGGTCAATAGTAACAATGGAGGATTAAGAACAAAAAAATCTGTGTTATATTATTCATTTATGTCTTTTGTGCATATTCGCATGTTTTATCTTATTAGTACAGATGATAAATTCAATCCATATTAAATTGCCTTATTCGAATGATGTAAAATCATACTTGACTTCAGTTTTAGAATCGACATATTTGACTTAAGCGCCAATGAAATTGACTTAAGTAGCATATGTTGGTTTAAATAATTTGATACTTGTTTTCCTGTATAAGATTTTCGATTTAAGTCTTGTGGGTTAAGAAAATCTACAAAGAGAGAGCTTTTACGTGTTCTAGCCGAGCAGCGGCTCGACTCAAGGGAAATAAGAGCAATATTTTTTTAAAAAAAATATCGAATTGACTTAGGTCGTGTGCGACAGTAGCATTTTGAGTACCATTTAATGTAAGGCTGTTAAAGTCTGGCTCGACACGATAATCCGACTTGAACTCGACCCAAATTTACCGAGGGAAACATGAACCCGACTCGAATCAAACCAATTTCGACCCGAAGTCAACACGATTTGACCGTTTAGTGTGAAAACCTGTTATTTTTTAGTTTTGAGTAAATCTAAGTTATTTTCAAAGTCGGTACGAAATTGACTCATTTATTAAATGGATCGACTCAATCCGATCTATTTGACAGCCCTAATTTAGTGTTTGATCAAGTCAATACACTAATCAGTCATTTTTTAGTATTCGGTAACCTAGTGTTTTAAGTAACATTTCAAATAACATTTAGCGTTTTAAGCTTTTTTTTTTTAAAGCTAACAATATTAGTTTTTGGCATTCAAAAGTAGTATTTCATATTCTTTGGCCAAAAAATATCGTTTGAAAATTTTATATTTGAAAATTATCTATATCTTTTTATGTCAATTTACATTAATAAGTTAATCCATAGCTAAATTAACCGAACACATTTGTGTCACCTGCTCACCTAAACAAGTATCTGTTAACAGTTAAATTAAAAACGCAATCAGCTACCTAAACCCTTATTTGCTACCTGAACCTGTATTTGCTACCTAAACAACTAACTTTGCCGAACTAAGCCTTAATGAAATCAAACTTGACTTGTAAATTTACATAAATCTTTACTTTATGAGATAAGTTTATCAAACCAATTATCCATAAATCCAAACTCACCGTAATAATTGATTTAAAATTTAAAATTCAATCCGAAATTACCTTGACCCTTATTCTGAAAGGAAGCCTCAAAATTGAATCAAACGACACATTTGAATATTTGACAGCCCTAATTGTAAAGTTTTGTTGCTCCAATTTTCCCATTTATTTCTGCTGATTTTAATACGGCGCTGCATTATTTTTCGCCGACAAATTCGAAGCAAAAATTAATTACAAGAATTCAAACAATAAAAATTTAAAAAAAATGTAAAAAAATAAATAAATTTGTGAGTTCCAGCCTCCAGTCAGCTTCCTGGCTCCAACTAACCACTCTCTTCGCTTCACAGTCTCCCCTTTCACTCTCTCTACTCATTTACTCCCAAAGCTTCGAATCTCTCTCCTCTCTCTCTCTCTCTCTCTCTCTCTCGTCCTTCAATGGTGATCGGCCTTGCTCACTCGCCTTCTGCTTTTTTTGATGTCTACCTCTGCTTCCTCGAATCCACTGATTCTTCTTCTTCTTCTTCTATGGTGTAATCTACTCAGCATTTAATTTGGTTTTAATTTGCTTAATTTTTTCTCTAGCCAAGATCATCGATCATCAATGGCGGTGATCTCGCTTCCCTATTCTTCATATTTCTCTCTCCTCTTCCTTGCTGCTTGTTTGATCCCATTGGTTTTGGTTCGAGCTAACACTGATGCCAATGACGGTAATATATATATATATTTTTTTCTTCTTGTTTGTATAAGCTTGCCTTTTCAATCTCATTTATTTATTCTTGCTAAGTTAATTTCTCTGGGCTTTTGTTTTTGTAGATTTTGATTGTATTTAACTTGATTTATTTAGTGTTTCATAGATTTGTTGATGTGGGTAGATGTCAAATTTCAATCTTTGTGATTATTTTCACAGTTGCTTTAGGCCCTGTTTGGTTTCTTGGGGAAATGGATGAGAGTAAATGAGGTAGGAAAAGGTGAACAGAGATTTTGATGATTGGGTGTTGAGAAATGGAAGGAGAGAGTAAAATTGTTGGATGAAGAAATAAGATTCTTGAATGTAGAAGTTGGATTGGAGCCCTCCTGCCAGGATTACTTTGGTGGAATATAATAATGTCTTCAAAGTGGGGCCATAATTTTGGCTTTGCATTCCCTGAATGTTTGTTTCTTGCTTTCAGTTTCTCAAATGTGTCCATTTCCTGTTAAAATGGACAAAAATTTAACCCAGAAAAGTTTGGAAAGTAGAAAACTTTGGTGGACGTTTAGTAGTTCCAACACATGGAAGAACATTGCTGGGGACCCTTCAAATTGCTGTTGCATGTTTCCCTTCTCCAATTTGCTCAATGGATTTTTGTTAGATTTCAAAGCTTAAAAGAGGACAAAACTGTACCTGCTTTTTTTTTTTTTTTTGCTGGTCCTGCTATTTATATTCAGGGGTTAAGGACAGCATTTTGTTGGGGCTTTTCCTGTTAAATTTTGTTTCAATTGTGAGTTCACCTTGTTTACTTTGCTTGTTTTTGTGGTTTTCAGCTCAAGCTCTTCAAGTTTTGTATGGTGCATTGAATAATCCTCCTCAGCTCACAGGCTGGACATCGAGTGGCAGTGATCCTTGTGGGGAGTCTTGGAAGGGGGTTAAGTGTGATGGCTCTGCTGTTGTTTCCCTGTATGGTTTGACCTCAGGTGTGTTTTGGGTTAATTCATATTTCCTCACCCATGTTAACCTAGTTTATGTTTGGTTTTCTTTGATGTCTTGACAGGAAGCTTTCTGGGCTGGGCCTAAATGGGACCATGGGATATTCGCTAAACAACCTTGCTTCACTGAGGACAATGTGAGAAACTCTAAATGCTTCATTGGTTTCATTTCAAATTGTGTGATGTTCCTCAGCCATTTTCTTGGTTGCTGTAACCATAGAGTTTGATTTGTTGTTTTATTTACAGGGATTTGAGTAACAATAATCTCCATGATGTGATCCCGTTTCAACTCCCTCCCAATCTAACTACCCTGTAAGGTTTAAACTTTGTTGTCTATGACTTTTGGGTGCACCATGAAAAAGGATTAATCAAGTTGTACCTTATGATCTAATTGCCTGTCCTTGGTGAGTGCAGAAATATTGCCTACAATAATCTTAGTGGAGGCTTACCCTACTCCATTTCTGGCATGGTTGCACTTAACTATTTGTAAGTGGGTTATCTTCCTTGTTTGTGTGACAATTTGGACTTCAGGAGGGTGTCTGTTTGACTCTCTAATAAGCCTACTACCTATCATCATATTGCAGGAATGTCAGTGGCAATTCTCTCTCCCAGCCTATTGCTGATGTGTTCTCTAATCATGCCGCACTTGCAACCTTGTAAGATGACTTAATGAACACATACTTCCTATTAAATTTCTCTCTGTACCTTGCTGAAAATACTGTCCGATGCTGACTGTCAATGCTTTTAGAATTATAGTGATCTTTGGGTTAAGAAAAAACTGTTACTATGATATAATGCAGAGATCTATCTCACAACAACTTCTCCGGAGATCTTCCTAGTTCTTTTAGCTCCCTGTCCAATCTTTCAACCCTGTGAGTGATGGCAACGGCTAATCATTATTAGTCATCTATTATCCACTCATCTTTTATTCAGGCATCTCATAGTACCCAAACATTTTGCAGTCATGTTCAAAACAATCAATTAACTGGTTCTCTCGACATTCTCGATAGTCTCCCTTTGGATGATCTGTAAGTTCATCCTAGTTGATGCTTTTCTGTAATTCCATTGTCCTTTTTATGCAGATCTCTGTGATAGGCATCACAATAATGGTTTATGTTGATGATGTTGAACAGGAATGTTGCAAGCAACCACTTTACAGGATGGATACCACAGGATCTCAAGTCAATCCCGAACTTTGTGTAAGCCATGCTTCTCATTTTGTTTGTGAAGCTTCTTTTCTTGATGAGTTGCCTTATTCTTTTGGTTTTAAACAGGTATGATGGCAACTCATTTAATGACAGTCCTGCCCCACCACCACCACCATACATCCCACCTCCTCCTGGAAGATCTAGTAAGAGAAATCACAGCCATTCAGGAGCGGCTGCTCACTCGCCTAAGGGTCCTGATGAGGAGTCATCCCATGGGAATAAGAAGTCCTCAAATGTTGGAACTATTGTTGGGATAGTATCAAGTGCTTTGTTCTTGCTGCTGCTTGGCCTGCTCTTCCTTCTGTTCTGTAAAAAGAAACAGAAAAGAAAGGATAGTGGTAGACGAATATCTGGGCAAAATGCCTCTAATGGCAGAGAAAAAGGTAGATTTTATCCTGTCTATCGTCTGTTATCTTCATAGGTTTGTTTAGATAGCTATAATGACTCTTTGAGAGCTTACAGACATTTGGGTGAATGAATGCATCTATTGTTTCTCCAGAAGTCTCATGCCTCTCTTTATACGAACCCTTTTTTGGCATTTGCCAGTGAGTACTCATAGATGAATCTCATGAATAACTTTAATTCATTTATCTAAGAGTGCTACATTCTTGTGTGCGCGTGTGCGCATGTTTAAACTGGAGCAATTGGCTAATTTTTGTTAGTGCCTTCGTTGATGTTTTAAAAGTTAACAGATTTTGGCATCTTTGTCAAAAAACAAAAAAAGTTAATGGATTTGGCCAACTTTCATGGATTCTAAAAGAACTAAGTATGATTTTGAAGTATTTCTGGCAACTGGGTATCACTGGCAGCATCACTATTCTTAATAGGCCCTGAACATAGATATATCGTGTTGATTAAATTTGTTAATGTTTTTAATGCATGTTCATCTCCATAGAAGCAAGCATCTCTGTGAAGGAATGCCATCAATTTCATACTTTGTGGTTTTTTTTTTTTTTGGTGTGTTTATTATGCGCATGGTCACATGATTACTCATCTGTTCATGGGGCTTGTTTGACATACAGAATGGAAATGATGCTAATTTTCTTCATTTCATTTGGTAGAGGCTAATAGTATTCATTCTTTTACCTTGTGGATTTTCCGTTTTTAAACCCACAAAGTGCTGTTTGATCCATTGCTGTAACACAGACTGTTTCATTTTCTCCTTTGAGTTTCCTTGGTCTGTACTATGCAACTGGGTAGTTTGGCTTCCATCCTTGCATTTTGTAGTTATATACTTTCTGTTCTCTATTTGCAGTTGGTACAGAGATGCAAGACCAGAGGGTTATGAGTGTAGCTGCAGTGGTTGATGTGAAAACCCCACCTGCTGAAAATTTGTCGCATGGGAGAAATGGGTCCTTGAAACGAATGACGTCCCCTATCACTGCTACTTCTTACACAGTTGCAACTCTTCAGACTGCAACAAACAGCTTTAGTCAAGAAAACATTGTCGGCGAAGGTTCACTTGGTCGTGTTTATAAAGCAGTGTTTTCTAATGGCAAGGTGAGTCCTAGAATTTCAGGTTTCTTGTCTGTGGTTTTAGCAGATTTGCGAGTGTTGGTATCCAGACTTAGCAAATCTGAGTTACTTCTGCTGCATGCATCCTTTAAGTCCCATTCAACTTGTTTATGGAAAAGAATAGTACTGTTAATCATGTTTCTTTGGTTAGAGAGATCATAATGTCCTCCAGACCATTTTCTAACCCTTCATGTTCTCCACTTACCACTGGAAATTTCTAATCTGTCACATCTCTCATCAGTGTACTAAGAGGCTTCATTGCGCTTTGAAAACCCATACATTGCGATTGGAATTTTCTTCTTTAGAAATGCTGTTTATAAGATCAGAATCCTCGTATTTTATAATGGATGCTTTCACATGACAGACACCTATCTGAGATGTATTTACTCTGTACTTGTTTAGGTTTCATAGATTATCAACCCCAACTTGAATGATTTGAAAAGTTTATGTATAGTTCGTTATTCACATGCCCAGCCGTGTCTAATTTGATGCCTGACATCAGGTCTTGGCTGTTAAGAAGATTGATAATTCGGCATTATCATTGCAAGAGGAGGACAATTTCCTTGAAGCTGTGTCAAACATGTCACGCCTCAGACACCCGAACATTGTCCTACTGGCAGGGTATTGTGCAGAATATGGGCAGCGGCTTTTGGTGTATGAATATATTGGGAACGGGAGCCTGGATGATATACTACACTTCTCTGAAGATGGAAGCAAGAGATTGGCGTGGAATGCAAGAGTTAGGGTCGCACTTGGAACAGCTCGAGCTCTAGAGTATGCTGCATTGCATGAATTTAGTTTCCTTGTCAGCTCCCTCCCTTTCTTGAGTTATCTTTAGCCTGAAAGTTTCCTTGCTCCTCCTCAGGTATTTGCATGAGGTCTGCTTGCCGTCAGTTGTCCACAGAAATTTCAAGTCAGCAAACATTCTTCTTGATGAAGAGTTCAACCCTCATCTGTCAGACTGCGGATTGGCCGCTTTGACACCAAATACAGAGAGACAGGTAAAAACCTGCAGCTAAAGATTGCTTCCCATGATAAACCCGTGTCTGTGGCTGAGTTTTCTATGGTTTGGTTTTAGTTGTCCTGCCTAGGAATATTGATGAACAAATATAAATCTGTACTTATAATTAGGTCTTGCCTATGTTTTAAGTCATAATCATGTTTTATTGTCTTTTTTAACATTACATCGTACTTTTAGGAAGGTCTCGTCTATGTTTTTAGTTGTAATAATGTTTTATTGTATTTTTAACATTAAATATGTTGATGATTAAAAAAAAATTACATTGTTTAACATTATTTAACTATGCAGTTGCCATGATCAAATTTGAAAGATCAAAGTTGCCTGTTTGTGGTTAAGACCTGAGAACTATCTACGGCATGGGACTATCAGATTTCTCAAGTCTGCACCATATCTGTGGCAGCACACTGTCTGATCGACTGCCTACAGGATTTCGGACGTTTGTGGTGCAGAACTGAGAAATTTGATGTTTCAACAAATGTTTGCATTTGCATAATTCTGGGGAGCATATAAGGAGCCTAACTACTGTGCTGCTGCATCCTCTTATCAGGTGTCAACTCAAATGGTTGGTTCATTTGGTTACAGTGCTCCAGAGTTTGCATTATCAGGCATATACACAACAAAAAGTGATGTCTACAGCTTTGGGGTGGTCATGTTGGAGCTTTTGACTGGGCGTAAGCCCCTAGATAGGTACACCCCTCCCTACATGTCAGGTCTTGCCTTGTGTTCACGGATTCATCAGTCTGTTTCCTTACAAGCATTTTAATCATTTCAGTTCAAGACCAAGGTCAGAGCAGTCACTCGTTAGATGGGCTACTCCCCAGCTCCATGATATAGATGCTCTTGCCAAAATGGTTGATCCTGCCCTAAATGGCATGTATCCTGCAAAATCCCTGTCTCGTTTTGCTGACATAATTGCTCTTTGTGTTCAGGTAACTTCCTTAACTATCATTAGCAATACCAATGTTATGAGACCACCATTTCTATTCTAGTTTTCGATCATGACGAAGTAATCTGCTCTTCGCATAGCCCCTCCTATTACACATTGTAGTTTCAAACTTCTAAGGCCTTGATATTATTGACTTCTCGATGAGTTTGAAAGTTCTACGGCATTCTGTTTTCATGTCCTTTCACTGCGTATCGAGCTTGCAGCTCCTGTTGCTTCTGTGTCTGCCAATTATTATGTTTCTTGATGTTTATATGACTTTCTTTGCTCCTTAATGCTTGACATGATCAGGATGGAGCATCATCAAGAATTGTTATATAATCTAAATGGAAGGTGGTTATTTGCTTGCATGATTTGGAGCATAGCAATATATGGAGGGCAATAGCTGCATCTGATGAACTAATGACGAAACTATTGGTTCAACTAACCTATGATACAATTTACGCTCCCTAATGTCTGCTTGCCTAATAGTGACTTGGCATCATAGTCTTTCGAATGGCTTCTCTGACATTCATAACTCATCTTTGTACCATGGCCACATCCATACCCGGATGCTGTTACAATGTTAATACTACCATTTTATTCGTGCTTACTTTTATGCCATCATCCTTATTTGAAGCCTTCTGTTTCTCTCAACAGCCAGAGCCAGAGTTTCGACCACCTATGTCAGAAGTTGTACAGGCACTTGTTCGCCTAGTGCAGAGGGCGGGCGTTGCAAAGAGGAGATCCAGCGATGATTCGGGTTTCGGGTATAAGACTCCAGAGCATGAGGCAATTGACATGCCATTTTGAAATCAAGTTAACAAACTTAATCTGCACGATTTTGTACAGAAGTCCCAGTTGATACATACCTTGACTTCTGCCTGTGCTGATTAAGGAAAGACATGGAAAGAGTTGGGAAGTATAGTAAAATCCAAGCTTGAAGAAATCTGTAATTATTTATTTTCTGAACAATGTGACAGAGGATATATTCAGGTACATAGATTTCTCGTCTTTGCTTGATACATAAATTCTTGTACATGTGAGACTGAGGACAACCATTATGTCACAGAAGAGTAGCCTCTTAGTGTTGATCATCTATTGAGGTAAAAATTTTGCAAATCATGCCAACTTTTGGGTTTGAAATCGATTATCAGATTGTGTTTTGAAATGCTCATTTTGAAATCAAAGTGCTCAAGCAAGATTGTACCAAAACTTATGGGGCTTTCTAGGCAAAGAACTCAAGACCCAGCCAAAATGCAAGGAAATGAACATTCCTTAATTGTTTTGGGGTTTTGACTTTTGACAGTTGTGTATAGAAGAGGGACAGACCTATTGGTGTAAAGGGGGAAGTTCCACTCAGATCATGAGGCCATTAACAGTCACTGGAATGAGCTCCAATGGGGCCCTCCAAAATTCCACATGCGAGTTTTTTGGTTGTTGCAGTCAATTTGTTTCATAGAATGACACTCATGAAGGAATGTGGTAGAGTTCCTTCATGCATTCCACTTCTTTCTTTATTTTATTATTTCTTTTGGTTCAAATCAGTTTTCTCTTTTGTTTTTGGAGCTCAAAAAAATATATATATAAAGTAATTTCATAATAAATATTTTATATGATAATTCAAGTTGGAGTTTCATGGGTTAGAGAAGTGAAGGAATACGAGTTCGTAAAAATAAAATTTTTACTGATATGATAAGTTGGAGTTCCGAAATTTGGAATGTGGATTGGAAATGCCCTGAGGGAGAGGAGTGCCTCGACTTCCAGCTAGGCAGTCACCTCCAATAACTAGGATGTGGGAAAAATTGCAACATGGCAATCTTTGTATACTTACTGAAAAATTTTCCAAGTTACAATTTTTGTTTACGCAGTTGAAAGTTTTGCATACATAATCGTGTATGTCAAAAGTGTTGTATGTCATCCATACAAAACTTTTAAGTATGTCTCTTTTTGTTAGACAGTCACCTCAAAGTATGTATGTAAAACAAGTATGCGAATTTAAAACAAGTACGCAACAAGTTTTTCTTGTTAACTATGGAGGAGTTGGACCTCACCTCAAAGGGATTCGTCTCTCTTGCATTTATTCATATCTCATTCCCTTTTGAATACCATCTTCCTCAGAGGCGGCATTAGAACATACAAATAGGGATTGAATGTTGTCATTGTTAAAAAGTCTTTGTTATTTTGGGCACCTCCTCCACCCATATCCTCTCGTGGAGATCCGTAGGTTGAAAGTGGGCGATGACATGAGCAACAGAAGTGCAACCCCTCGTCGTAAAATTCCGAGAAGTTCAATCAAACAAAGAACAAAGATTAAGCATGTCGGAAATGCAAAAACCAACTATAGACCTGCTAATATTTTATCTTAAAAAAATATTTTTATGACGAACCCTAATATATAACTTTAAAAATTTAGCTCTTTTTACTCCCAGTCGCCATATCTAATTCCCTCGAGTCTACTCTTGATTTTCGACACCTATTAACAGCTATCAACGTTACCATCCTATTTCCATCTTGGAATTCCCTCCGTAATTCATAGCTCGCTAAATGGCTAAATCACAGAAAATTGCCGAAATAATCCATAATTATTGATATTTTCTCCCTATTTATGCTTTGATTGCTTTCTATTCACCATCCCTACTTCCATCTTAAAATTCCCCTAAGAAATCATAACTCACTAAGTGACTAATATACGAAAAATTGCCAATCTAATTCGTAATCATTGACATTTTCCAACCCTATTTATGCTTTCCATTTGCTATCCACACTATAGGCGGGAAAGTCTGACCTGACATGATAACACAATACGAATTTGACCTGAAGTTATTGAGAGAAACACGAACTCGACCTTAATCGAATCGATTTCAGCCCGAAGTCGACATGAGTTGACCGTTTAGCATGAAAGCTTGTTATTGTTCAATTTTGAGCAAATCTAAGCTATTTTCAAGGCAACGCGAAATTGACCCGTTGATTAAATGGGTCGACCCGATCCGACCTGTTTCTCAGCTTTAATCCACACTCAAGCATTGCAGATCACTCTCTAATGGTGAGCTTAGCTTTCCCAATATCTGTCTTTTTTGGGTGCATTTACGAATATCTATCTTTTTGAGTGCGTTCACTAATATCTATTTAGATAGCCTTTATAAAATTCCAAGGTGCACTCAAAATTTCACATATCAAATCAAAACTACTAAAACAGTTTGAAACTATAATCCTTATATTAAAAAAATTCAACAAATCAGATGAAAAATGTTCATTATTCTGAATTAAAAAGGAGTAAACTCCTAAATCTTATTGAACTATCACAAATGTGATCAAGTTCTGTCAAAATTATGTCTACAAAGGATCAATACGAAAGAACCTAGAAATTATCATGGAAATTATAAAATCAATTTGCTCAAAAGTAATATCGATAAAATTGTCAATTATTCTATTTAATCTTCCACTATAGGAATTAATTGAATTTGTGTGTTTGATTGTATAGTAACAAAAGCAACGGTAAGGTTGTCTCCGTGTAACCAAAAGGTCACGGGTTCGAGCCGTGGAATTAGCCACTGACAAAGTCGGGTTAGGTTGCCTACAATTCACCCCATGGGGTGCGGCCCTTCCCCGGACCCTACGTGAACGCAGGATGCTTGTGCACCGGGCTGTCCTTTATTGTATAGTAACAAAATAACCATCAGTTGATAATATTTCTTGTATAAATTTCATACACCATTTGTGTTATGCCCATAAAAATTAAAAGTTATTGGGGTCAAAAGATCTAATAAGAACTAGCCTTTAAATCCGTGCTATGCATGATTTGTTTTAAAATTTTAGCTAAAATATTTTTAAAAATATTGTAATTAATCTTATAATTTAAATTTTTAAAAATAATAATATTAACATATCTGTAATTTATTTCTTTTTTTCTTCATTGAAGTAATTGAAAAGATAGTATTTATTATAATGACTTTAAATCGCATATTGTTTAAATTTTTATTTTTAAATAAAATCTTAATAAATAATTCAGAAAACACGTATTACTATTTGACTTCAAAAAGTGTGTGTGTGTGTTTTTATTTTTTATTTTTTGGGGTCTTCCAAGTTTCTAAATGGAAAAAATTCTGATTAAAAAAGGTAAAGAAAAACACCAAAAAACAAGGGGGACTCTGTATATCCTTTTTGGCTGAGCGAAATTTGGTTATGAAAAAATGAGGATTGCCATTGCCATAGTCTTCGCCATCATCTTCTCAATTCCCAATCCACTCTCATAATTCCGACCAAAAAAACCCTAAAATCTTCATCATGAGTTTGATCAATGGCTTACCCAAACAATTTTCCGATTCGGATCACACCCTCAATTCGCCGCGAAATCAAGATCCGACCCGGCCTCATGCACTGAATCAGTCCCCCCGGTCCCGGAAACGAGTAGCTAAGGTTCGGCCGGGGAAACGTTTCAAGGGTTTGGTTTTTTTGATTGGATTGGTGGGTTTATTCTTCATTGTCAATTGGTGGATGCTTTACCGGATCAGTCACTCTGGTTTCGGACCTAAAATTCGGTCCTCCAATAAGAATCCGAGTTCCTCCGTGGTTATTAGGGTATGAAATCGATGCCCTTTTCTTAATTAAGATTTAGATTGTTTCTTTTGTGAGCATAGCTTGTTCAGTTAATAAATGTGGTGGAATTCTGAACGTGATATGGGGATCTGTTAAGTGCTTAGCTAGTAGTTTGATAGAGTATGAAGTGAAGCCGCTGAAATGCCTTTTGTAGAAATTTGGTTTTCAGGATTGACATTTGCGCCATTGGGGATCACTTCAATATGTTGATAATAGTTGGGGTGTGTGTGTGCGCGCTAAACTGCTCATATATGTCTGCCAATGAAACGGGGAGAGGAAAAAAATGCAAACTTTCCTGGGCATTGAGTTGTAATGTGGAATATACCTATGACAACCATTTGATGGATGGAATTGGGATGGGATAAAATTTACTACAATGCAATATCTATTTTAGACATTTACAAGTTACAATCAATTTAAATGTGCAATTATAGTTGAATGTGGATAATTTATGGAGACAGAATATGAATGCAGATCATTGTTTTATGTCTTTATTATGGAGCAGGGGAAAGAGTTTGGGTGGCTGTGTCTGCTATGTTCATGAACTCAACAAGAGGTATGGACATGGCATGTGTCCTTGTTGCACTTGACCATTTCCTGCTTCTTGTATTTTTGTTAATTACCTTAAATTTAGATGTCCAAATGCCAAGGCCAAGTATCCCCTTAAAAGACAGATGCCTCAAGCTTAAAGAACTCCATGTAACATGAAATTTGTGTATTCATGTCATGGTTGGAGAAAACTCCGTGTAAAATGGCATGATTGGCATTTGGGTGCTCTTCTGTGCTGCCCCCCCCCCCCCCAAAAAAAACACACAGACAAAAAGAAAAAGAAAAAGGAGCACGCAGTATTATGTTTTTTTGAGTTGCATTCGGTAGACAACGCCATGAACTTATTCATTTGATCTTGATTTATATTGATGTTGTCAGACTGTCTATTGGAGCCTTATTATATATGCTGTTATCTATGATTGAATGTAGAAAGATCTAAGAGAGATAATTGAAGTGAAAAGGCCTCAAAAGACAAGATTTGGAAGGTTATTGAAACTTGCTGCTCATGCCTTGGCAGAGGTATGCCTTCAGCAGTGGTTATCGGATTTAGCTGTTTGCATAGTTTTAGTTGAATCAGCTCTTTGTTGGTTGCCCAGTTAAAGTACTTTTTTTATTTTTATTTTTTATGGGTAGGGACAGATGAAGCCAGAGGCAAAAGGGCTGTGGGAAGAGCCATATGCTCTTGCTTCCAATTGGAAACCCTGTGCCGAGGAACGTGATTGGGAGCCTAGTGGTAAATGTTCTCTCTTCCACTATACGTCTTGTCTTTTTGTTCAGCCCATTGACTTAGAATCTCAGACTCTCTTTTGCTGATCAATCAGAGGGAAATAATGGTTACATAATTATTACTGCTAATGGTGGGCTGAATCAACAGAGAGTTGCGGTAGAGTATTTTTATTTAAATGAATTCAGCTACTTCCAAACATTGTTATCGCTGGCTTCAGCAAGTGTTCTAAATGGGTCACAACTTTTGCCTTTACTGGCTGCAGGTATGCAATGCTGTAGCTGTTGCACGATTACTTAATGCGACTCTTGTTGTCCCCAAATTTATGTTCAGCAGTGTCTGGAGAGATGATAGGTATGGTTCTCCATTTATACTAGCTCATTTCTTTGCTGATCCATTTCATATCTTCAGTCCATGGTTTGCTTCTTTGCATGGGTTTTATGTTGTCAGCCTTGGGGTGACTAGTTACTGGGAAATGTTCAGATTGATCTATGCAATGATGGTGCTGACGTTTCCTATTCTTGTTATGGTGTTCAAGATGCTTGAATCTTGGGATTTAGTTATTTACAGGGTTCACTTAATGTTGTTGGTCACAAACTCTGCAGTGCAATGGCTTCACAGTTTGCAATTAGCCAGAAATCTGAATGCTTACTGCCTTAGCTTGAAAGTTTGATGCCCCATGTTTGTCTTGGTTTATTTGCACCCAATGGCTTGTTTTCAGTTTGCGAGACGGTGCTGACTTGTATCTATTGTTCTTTCAATGTGCCTTGGCTGCTGTTGCTATCTCTTTTAAATTGCCATTTTTCCAATTATATAATGTGTTCCCAACTTTTAAGTCTGTCACTGTCTATAATGATAATATGTAGAAATACAGTTGGGTAAAAAATGCCTGCTTTCTAGCTTTAAAGTGCTTTGAATGGAAGAATGACTGTCAGATTCCACAATTCTTAGTCAATTCAGCGATATCTATCAGGAGGAGTACTTTATCAACTACTTGAAACCTGATATCCGAATAGTGAAGGAACTCCCTGAAGAACTACGGTCTCTAGACCTGGAGGCTATTGGCAGTGTTGTAAGTTTCATGACTCCAAATAGAAGTAATCAAAAGTGTGTGTACTATCAGCTTTCTCTGATTTCAAAAGTTGTGCCAGGTGACGGATGAAGACATCATGAAAGAGGCCAAGCCAAGCTTTTACCGCAAAAATATCCTTCCTATTCTAATTAAAAACAGAGTTGTCCATTTCCTTGGATTTGGGAATCGCTTGGCATTTGACCCAATTCCATTTCAGCTGCAGGTACAAAGTCCCCAGCCTATGACTCATCATATTATCTGTGGCTATGGGGTCACCATTCTTGTCTTCTTTTGTACTGTTTTGGCCCATAGAGTATCCATGATCTACTGTAATAAATTTCTCTTTGCTTTAACCACTCCTCTTCCTGATTGGGGAAACTTCATACAGAGACTTCGATGCAGATGCAATTTTCACGCACTGCGATTTGCCCCTAAGATTCAAAAAGCTGGTGCATTGATTCTTCAAAGGATAAGGCAAAATATGTCATACAGTGCACCATTGGATTATTATCTTGTGGGCCCATATGCAAAGAAAATGGTGAAGGAAAAAGGAAGTCATGCAGTAAAAGGCCCTAGGTACCTTGCTTTGCACCTACGTTTCGAAATTGACATGGTGGCTCATTCCCTCTGTGAGTTTGGTGGGGGTGAAGAAGAGCAGAAGGAGTTGGAAGCATATCGTGAGATTCATTTCCCTGCATTGACACTTCTGAAGAAGACTAGAAAGTATGTATTATTATTGGCTTTGTTTTTAGCGAATTACTATACATGATTAAACAAAGATTTATTCTTTTAAGATTCTTGATTTTCTCATTCAGTGACTCAGTGCCTTTCTTCTGTAATTATATATGTTGGGGTGTGAATCATGTTCGTCATTTTGCTCATGAGGGGGATCCGGAATCAAGGATCGGATTTTTCAGTCGCCTAATTGATGGCAAAGCAACTGGAAAGGGGGGTGGGGATATTCACCAGGGTGACAGGGATATACAACTGACAAGACCATTTCAAAATTGTTTCATTATTAGCCGTGGTATTAACATTTGTGATTACATTTTCAATGCCGTACAGGTTACCATCTCCTGCTGAACTCAGATCTGAAGGTCTTTGTCCTTTAACACCAGAAGAAGCAGTGCTTATGCTTGCAGCTCTGGGTTTCAACCGTAAGACACACGTATTTTTGGCTGGTGCTCAAATATATGGAGGGCGGTCAAGGCTGGCTTCCTTGAGAAGCTTGTATCCTCATTTGGTCACTAAAGAAGATCTGCTTTCACCTTCTGAACTTGAACCATTCAAAAACTTTTCCTCTCAGGTATGGTTAATCTTTCGGGACTACCGGTATATTAAGTATCTAATAGTTGTTATATATGAGGTTGCCTATAATGTGGCTTAGCGAACAACTTTTTGTTGATTTTGTCTTGATTGGATCCCCATATAGCCAAAATCGAATCCTCTTTTCCCTTCACCCCTTACCACCCCCCGGGCCCAAAATCCCACCATGAACTTTCCTAGCTGCAAATAGTCTTAAGGGTTATTACAATCATTGCTGGCCTCTTGCTTTTCTGTTGCATATGGATTACGGTCCAGGACTGCTGGTGACCAAACAGATTTGTGAACATATATCATGATGTTTGTTCTTGGTTGCATGGTAGGTTTTTTGTTGTAATTTGAGGTGCATTATAGTTCTTTGAATGAATGGAAACGCTAGAGAATGACGAGCCCTCTTTTCTACTTTCATCTGGTAGTTGGCAGCACTGGATTTTATGGGCTGCACGGCAGCCACAGCATTTGCCATGACTGATTCAGGGAGCCAGCTGTCTGCTCTTGTTACTGGCTATCGTATGTATTATGGAGGAGGACGGATGCCAACTATTCGGCCAAACAAACGCAGACTTGCTGACATATTCTTGAAGAATTCCACCATACAGTGGAAGATATTTGAGCAAAGAGTAAGGAAGGCAGTAAGGCAAACTAAACAAATCCACCGGAGACCAACTGCAAGAAGTATCTATAGGCATCCACGGTGTAAAGAGTGTATGTGTTTTATGGGGTAGTCTGTTTAAGTACATGTGTACACCATTTATTGTAAATTAGTCTGTACCATTGTTTGTTCTTGTATGTTGTAGGTCAGTCGAAATTTTTTTAACCCATTCAAGCAACTAGGAACTGATGTTTTCCGTTTTGGCAAGCCTTCAGCTTATATGTACCATTCTTTGTACAATGCACTGACAGATTTGTATTAATACAGCAACTCTCTCTGTCTCTCTCTCTTCTCTGTATATCTTCTGCAAATTGAGTATGTATTTTGAAAATTTTTGCTACTCTGTTTGCGCAAAATGATTACTTCTTCTTGAGTGGCAGTTTTAAGAATTCCATGTCTCATGGGTAAAGTCACAACCTAGCTTCCATAGATCCTTTAATTTCCAGTTCCCTCTGTGCTTTTCAATTAAAGTGACTGCCTCTAACAGGTATGGTGTTGTAAGGCAGAACTTTGCACCTCTACGGTGGCAGAGGGGAACTAGTCAGTCAGTTGTGAATCAGAGATGGCAGCTGTCATGGATTCTACAGATAGCAGTAAACCAGATGGATTTATGGCTGGAAATCCACATTATGTAAGTATCTCTATGGATCAACATATATTTTCAACTGTGGCTCACAATTGTGGCTGAATGGCCCTCTAGGAAATTGAAACAGATAAAACTGACAAGGGGATTCTTACAATGTGATCCAAGCTTCCAGTTAGAACGATCTCACCATAGCTGAAATGCTTGAGCACTTGAGTCGCATTCAGCTTTATTACCAAGTCTTGGGCTCCCATTGGAGCTATGGTAAACCAAGTTGGGGACACATCAACTGTCACTCCATTTGGTGGAAGCGCAGCACATAGATATGTTTCTTGCTTCCTTCCCACATTGATCACACTCCGCTGAACTGCCTGTGATCCGATAAGGGATGTTATTGTGACTGATGGCAGGTTCAAGTCAGCTGGATGGCCAAGTGGATGGTCGCATGATCCTCCTGTGGCAGCTTCGACTGCTACCCGGCTGACATTGGACAAAGAGCACAAGAAAGCAACATATTCCCCTTCTCCTGGTCAGAATTAAACATTTACAACTTAAATGAAGTTCGGCTAGGAAATCAAGCCTCCCCACTCCCTAAACACGCATGTACAACCCCAAAAAAAAAAAGAAAAATGTACAAAGTGAAACTGGCTGGTTTTGGTTTCTGAATTACTTCCAAAATTCATTCTCAGTCCATTTTTCAGGAATCCATAATTTTGCGGAACAATAGAATTCTTTGCGCCAAGCGAAATAGAGATATTCTGATCTCACTTTTCCCTGGAAAACTTTGTTCAATGATAGGAAGGTGGGCTAGGTAAAGTATCGTTAGCTCAAACATATACATTAATTATGTAGAATTCTGAACATTAAGCATTTCTGTGAAGGAAGAGCTTCTGTTTCTTATGACTTACGTGGCATGAAGACTAAACCAGGATCCAATGCTCTCTCTGGATTTACCAGACCAGCACCAATATCAAAAGGAGTGGAAGGAAGCAAGCTACCAAGATCATATCCTTCAGCAGGTATAGTGTCTCCAGAATCGTCATACTTTGTGGCCGTAGTAGACATTGCTGATGCAACCATGGATGGGGTCCATGCTGGGTTATGTTGCTTGATTAGGGCTGCTATTCCTGCTATATGTGGTGCTGCCATACTAGTACCAGACATGACAGCAAATTTTTTCCCTGTCATACAAGATGCTGATTGTCACTTTTTCACAGCCATATCCAGAAAGAAATATAGGGAAGATTTTTAAAAAGCACAAAAAAAAGGAAAAGAATCCTGGATTCTCATTTGCATTGGTGGAATCACTTGTTTGAGCTTACCTTCATAAATGGGCTCTGAGACACTGAGAGGGCTCCAAGCTGCCCAGATTTGCTGCCCTGGAGCCACAAAATCAGGCTTCAAGACATCAGCAAGATTTCTATGGCTATCAATGATATCTGGTCCCCTGGACGAGAATCTGCTTACTGCAGGTACTTGTTCTTGATAAGAAGCCACTCTTCCTTCACCAATGGAAGCTGATCCAGCATATCGTATTACACATCCTTGTTCAGTTCTCTGAGTTTGTTCCTCATAGTATTGAGTTATTATCTATTAAAACAAACATCTTCTAAGTAAAAGGGATCTATCTTAGAGCAATCAACTTTCCCCCCCCCCCCCTTTTTTTTTGTTTTGTTTGGGGGGTGAGAGAGGGTTGTGAAATTGAACAATCATCATTTCTTTTCTAAGATTTGAGACCTTTGCATCTGCAGTTTTTGGGATCATAATCCCTGGCACTGGGAAAGGAATTGGCTCTGAAACGAAATCTCCATAAGCTGGATTGGTAATTAGGACAAATCCCATAAATCCCAAGGTTCTTGCAGTACCGAATATGGCAGAAATAGTAGAAGTCTGGTTGAAAAATCCTTCTGAGAAGGTGCAGATAACTAGGCTGCCTGAAACTGCTATGGGATCAAGAGCTTCAGGGTGTTGGCATTCCTCAGTATAAGGGGGAGTTCTTGGAAATGAACCATCAACTCGAACAGCATCTTTGGCCAGCACCAACTTATATTTCAGCATACCATCCCCCAAGGTTGGCCCTGCATTGAGGTAAGTCATTATTCCAGATGCCGCAACTGGTAAGCAATATCTCTGTTTACTCAGGTGCTTGCCGACTCAACTGTGATGAGAGAGAGAGAGAGCGAGAGAGAGAGAGTGAGAGGAATGGGGGCTGTCAAGATGTAGATAAGATGTTGATGTTAGACTCGGCCGAAGGGTCAATACAGTTTGGATCCAGGCCATGTTAATTTGGGTCAAATAATGTTGGGTTGATGGCATGTCAGTTTGGGTCATTTGGGGACTGGCTCTAGATTTTAGTCTAAGCTTGCATCAGCTATCTTGTGTCGAAAATACAAGTCATGTTTATGGAGAGAATTTTGCTACATGTAAATATAGGATTGATCAGGACTGTATTTTGAAGAATTTTTTGTTCCAACTACATAATCTGGTGCATCAGTTCAGCCGAGTCTAGTGACATTGGGATCATGATTATTAGGATTGAAGGATCTGCGTCTATTATACTCATATTTTTATTTTTGGTAGGAAATCTGTTGAGAGGACAGCAGATGTGTGTTATGGAGATGAGATGTGGGACTTGCCTGATAATCCCAACCCTGGAATCTTCTGACCATTACCGAGAAAGATAGTAGCAGGGTATCTTCTGTCTGTGCTGCAAGCAGCCACATCAACAGCCCAAGGACTGAAGGATACCACGCTGCTTGGACCCGGCCCTTTGTTCCCTGCAGCTTGAACCACAAAGACCCCAGCCCTTCTTGCTAGCAACGTGAAAATTTCAAATACGTCAAGAAAAGTAATCATATCATCTGGCGGTTCATCTGGTTCTACTGTCAAGGTTAGGATGTCGACCCCATCCTTTACTGCCTGAAACCAAAGCAGACGCAATCGTCAACTCCTGCAGAGCTTAGCTGTTCTGGTACCTGAGATGATCAGGAGTTGGGTACACATGCAGATTTATTTTGGAATTTGCTTCATTTAGTTTCCTCACCCCCAGAGAGATACAAAGGTTGATATGGATGAGATTTGAAGCTTGAACATAGGTCTTTGGTAACACGGAGAAAGATTTTACTAGCTATGCTACTGGACACCTGATTATGGAAAGCATATGGATATTTACTAGGATACAAAGGTCGATGTAAATAAGATTACAACTCTTAAGTTTCCGATATGATGGATAAAGAGTTTACCAAACAAAGGAGTTACGACTTACGAATATAGCAATAGGGATATTTAGTAAAAGTTACCTGTTTTTCAACAACCAATTGTGTCTTATGAGTGATTCAGAGGCTCAACTGTGGCAAGTAGAGAGATTACTGCTTGAAAACCTTCTTAAACCGAGCGCAGAGCCTTGTATTGTCTTACGAAATAATATGTTACGTGTGTCATAGAGATCAATTTACCCCATCTTTCGTGCCAAGTGTATGTGGACATATTTAGTTCAGATGCGAGCTTACCTGATCAATTGCTGCAAGAACATCTGACAGAGTACCAACTGTTGGATATATAGCTTTGTACACAGCAATTCTGTCATGGGATCATTAAGGAAAATTACTGTTTCTTTTTTTGGTTTTGGGGGGGGGGGGGGTTTAAAGAGGACAATGCTGATGAATATGAAATTCAGACCTGAGCCTTTGATATATACCATCTTTCAGATACTTTATCAGTTAAATCAGTCGACAATCACATTAAAAAGAATTTAATGTGTGCGTGTGGGCAGTTACTGAGCGATCTTTCAGACACTTTATCAGTTAAGTTAGTTGATAATCACATTGAAAAGATTTTAATGTATGCTTGTGGACACTTACTGAGCACGTGGTGCCATCCCGCTGGCTGTTCCATAAAAGAAGCCATCCACCACCACTGGAACTCCATAATTCCCAGCTGCTGTTGAAGCTACATGACTGCTTCAAATGGAACAACCCATATGTGTTAGAGCCTTGGATGTGTGCACTGTAGAGGTGAAAATGATCACAGCTAAGCTCGAACCATGATCAAGCCTATTTATTACATTTCTTTTTCTTTCAAAAAGAAAATTTCGACTTTATGGCCATCTTTTTTTGACAAAATATATTATACACCCGAAGTTTATATACACAACATCAACAACTCCCAGTGTGGGTCCCGCTTTCACTGGATCTGAGGAGATTTAGATGTAGGCAACCTTACCTCTACCAGCATATTTTACCTTCATATTTTTGTCTTTGAAATATATTTTTGTGAGTAAATAATGCATATTTTATGTGATTTTTAGGTAAAAATAAAATAAAAGAATTTGGACGGAGTTGTTTAATTATACTCAGATCTCCCACAAGTGCAATGCCTAAAGTCCAAACTCAAGCCTAAGAGAAAAAAAGAAAGGAAAACAGAGATGCAGCAGTGCGGGCCTATGTGGCGGCCCAAGCCACTCCCAGCCCAGCCTACCTCTCTTTTCCCCCAGCCCGTCTGTTCTTCCCTCACCCTCTCTTTTCCTCCTCCGTGTGGGCCTGGCCAGGAGGCCAGCCGCATCTTTCCTCTTCCTTCCATTAGTTCTCTCTCTCTCTTTCTAACACTGGGCCCGTCCATTTTGCTGCCCGTGGCCCAACCCGCATGCATCTTCTGTCACTTCCCGAAGCCCATCATCAGCATCTCCGCCTGGGCCTGAACCCCGCCAGCCCATCAGACAACCTCAGCTTCAGAGACAGCAGCCCACCGCTCCTTTCCTCTAGTTCCACATGAGTCAATTGTTAACTAGTCAACTATGATTAATTAAAATTAATTTTATGCTTAAAACTAGCATTTTCTCATGCGATATAACAGTCAAGAATTAATTGAAATTAATTTTTATTAATTTTTTTGCACCAAAAGGGGTGAAATTTTCACTATAAAAAGGGGTCAAGGTTGGAGCTATTGGATCAATTCTCTCATTCACTCGTCCACCTTTCCATCCCTTAATCCACTCTTCTACCACTTTTATTCTTCTGTTATATAATAAAATAGAGAGTCATTGTAAGACAAAATATTTGAGTTGAGGGGTTAAGAAGAAAATAAGCTTTTCAAGCTATTTTTCTCTTTTATCCTCACCTCATTTGTGAGTCTAGTTAGAGATTTTAGTTTCGGAATTTCATAATTTAGTAGCTAAACATCAAAGCTTGATTATATTGAGTGAAATATACCATTAATCTGATATTATGACTCGTCTAATTTCGATGGTACTTTTTCTTTCTATGATCGGCTAAGCCATTAATTCAGGACTACGAAGGAACTGTGACTAATAATATTTGATTTTGTTATATTCTTTTGGAGTTAATTATCTCTTATATTGCATAATTTTGAGTTTGTATTTGATTCTAATTTATTCATGTGAATTAATTCTATTGTCCATACATGTTGGTTTTCAGTGGATTAATTTACTATCTCATTTCTATGTTAGACCTTGTAGGCTAATGTAAGAATTATGCAATTGTGCTTAAAATTGTAATATTAATTGAATAGACTATGCTAGAAAATAGATGGATTATGTCAAAATTGAATAATTCATGCTAACCACTAGATAGTTTATGTTAGAAGTGATAATTATAACTCATCTTTTAGACTATTGACCTAATGCTTGTAGCTAGGTTGAATAAGAGACCAATTAAACTCCTAATTGGATGTAGTAAAATAATATTAAGTTAATGGTGAAGCCCAAGTCCTAAATCTCTCTATGTTTATTTTTATTTTTTTTAGTTTCATTATTTTAATTTTAATTGATGAACTCCCCAATCTAAAATCATTCTTTTAATTAATTTGGAAAAAGTTAAATTTAAAATCGTTATTGTTCCTTGTGGGATCGACACCCTATACTCACTGGTCTATAATTGGTCTTGTGCACTTGCAAGTAAAAAGAGTTTTTAAAACTGAACATAAAATCCACATCACTAAGTGTCAGACATATTTATTTTATTATTTATCCACAAGTATTTGTCATATGGCTGATTTTAAATATGAATTTGCTTATGTGGCTCCTGGAAGTATAATTCAGTGGCAGATCTAGAAATTTGATACAATAGTGTGGATTTTTAGTTTCGTACAATTTGATAATATCGATTAATTTTTATGAGTATTCCGTTGAAAATTTGATGGATGTGTATACGAAAAATTACACAACTTTTTCTAGTCACGGTATATGTGGACAGCGTAGTCTATAATATAGACCCACCTACAAAGTATATACCCCATGAGTATGATATGGACTTTGCTTGTAATGAATTTTCAACATTGGTTATAAAACTCATACTTGTCACTACGTGATAACTAAATTCACAAAAACATAAGGGAGATACCTTCCATGACCAACTGCATCAAAGGGGGAGAGAAAATCCATAGAAGCATTAAGAGCAGCCACAGCTTGAGCTCCAGCAGCAAAGAACCTTGCGGAGACAATCTTTCCATTGCATGAACTGGCCGGAAACCGAGGGCCAACCTCGCAAGCACCGGAGAAAACCCGGCTCGAGTTACGAGTTGTGGGGGTTGTGAAATCAACATAAGCAAAACTTGGGTGGATTGGGTTGATCCCAGAATCAACAAACCCTATGACAACCCCTTCCCCTGCATTTTTCTCCCCTCCCTCTTGAGCCCACACACCTAGAGGCAATTTGAGGAATTTTGGGGTGTATGTTGTCATCAACTTGGCACCCCTGTCTTTTTGCATCAACTTCACCCTAGGGTTTTTTCTTAGATTCTCTGCCTATACATGAAAAAGAATAAATAAATAAATACAACAGTAACTACTGATCCAAATGTAGGTAGTCTTACCATGCAAACACTCGTGTAACCTTAGAGATTTGATTTCGAGATATCCACAATTAATAAATGAAAACCGAAAAAAGGAAAAAAAGATGTGAATGATTGTGGCCTTGTGGGTGGTTCCTAAGAAGGTGAGAAAGAGAAGAGAGAAAGGGGGCTAACCTGAGAGTGGGAGGTGTGGACGGCGAAGCCGGTGGCAAGGTGGGTGAAGCTGTGGATCTTGGTGTAGCTTCCACTATCAAGGGTGGTTTGGAGGAGTTGGTCATGGAAGTTTTCCAATAGCTTTGCATGGGCTTGGTACGCTTCACTGTTAATTCATGCGCACACACACAAGCATATATTAAACAAAAAAAGGAAAAAGAGAAAGCTTCAAAACAATTGGAAAACATTGTGTATATGCACCTAATCATGGCCTTAATAGATGCTTCCACAATTGTGAGTATGAAACCTAACAAAGCTTATTTGTTTTCAATTGGTTGGGTTAAATCACTCGCGAAATTATTATCGATTTGATATTCGAAATCAACTTAACTTAATGAGATCTTTAATACCAATATTCTACAAATTTATTGAACTAACTCTCAACAGATTCAAGACGTACAATCTTCATCCACATACCTATCAAAGTTGGATGCTACATTATGGAGGAAAGCGAGGGACTCTCCTTTAACCAAAACGATGTATAATGATCTCTCTTCTTCAGCGACGCAAGGATTAATTATCCAACATGGTGCAAATATTGCTATGAGAAGCAAAGAAAGGCAAGGGATGAAGATGATTAGGAGAATTAGTGAGAGAGTATTAATTTTGTTCATCATTTGAGATGGGGAAGATATCAATTAAATGGGTATGATTTTATTAATAAGAGCCAATTCAAGGGGAAAAAAAAATTAGGAAGGTGAGATACAAGTGAAAGAGAGTATGAAGGTGATTGATTAACCATGCATGGTCATAATTATAATGTGAAGAAAAAGGCATTT
>JACYFF010003369.1:1190859-1204512 GCA_017589665.1 Selenicereus undatus | reverse complement strand
GATTAACCATGCATGGTCATAATTATAATGTGAAGAAAAAGGCATTTGTAGGGAGTTAAATGAGGAGGGTAGCCGTTACTTCCTTTTTAGTCAAGCTCTAGCATGATAAATATGAGTATTTTTTGGAAGTTCTTTAACTTGATTTTAATGAGCATTTAGATGGATGTGTGGATGTTTAATTATTGCATTGATGAACTTAACACTTTGAAAATTTTCACAATTAAGAAAACAGAAAATTATAATGAAGATGGGTAGGGGAGGAGTACCCAGCTTTGTCCATATGTCAAATTACTAGCACTTAGACCTGTCAGTTTGGATGAGCAGATTAAATACGGATCGGGTGTATTCGAGTTCGAGTAAAATACGGGTCGGGTAAAATACAGATTGGGTGTACTTCGATTTTAGGGGTTTCGGTTCGACCCAATAGGTCTAGAGCACCTTTTCTTTGAGTTATTTCTTTTTTGTCAAAATTTAAAGCTCCACATATTTATTGCTTAAATTTATTCGTATTTGATGAAAATGTATTATAATTGTAATTTCTCAAAAGAATATTAAAATATTCTAACTTTTGATTATGAAATCTGAATGTTATGTATAGGTGGGTAAAGAGCTAAGTCCACTTTGGGTAGGGTGGGCCAGCCCATAAATTAAAATAGGGTTAATAATGGGTTGGGCTAGCCCGTATAAAAACTGTTAACGGGTCGGAGTGGTTTGACATACTAACAGCTAATAACCTTTTTAATAATTCGATATTTTCACCAACTAAGTTACCATTATCTAATCAGATACATTTTATTAGTTGGTCAATCATAATACGAACACAAGTTGGTCAATTGCCTAACACTAACATCATAGTTTGGGGCCAACTAAATGGAACCAAATGAAAGATATTGGAGTAGTACAAGATATTACAATTATTTTTTAATTGCAACATCAAGATTTTAGATTATTACAGAGTAATACTATTTAAAATATATTGAGACATATTCGCTTCACTAAAAATATAAGGGTACGATTTGTGCATTTAAATATTTGTCTTATTCTAAATTGATTTTCTTAAGGCCAGATAGTTATTTCACGCCATTTCATGTCCATTTTTAAGTTGTCCCATTTACAAATTGTGTATGATGTTATTTTATGAGAATGAATCTTTCAGGTGGGAGAGTGGGTGTGGCTGAAGCTACAACCATGTAGCCAAGTTTCTGTTCAGCTGAGGCCTAACGTGATGGGAACTATCCTACTGAACCTTCTGACCTCCCTCCCTCAAGCCCACAAAAGTCCAGCAACACCAAGGAAGCAAGGGAAGTGCAAGGCTTGGTCAGAAGTGCCCTAAACTAGTCCAACAGTAGCCTGCCCAATTCGACCCAAAATTGGCCCGGTTTTGTCTACCTTTTGCGGCTAGCTACTGAGGGGAGAATGGACTGCACCAATAACTCCCCTTAAGTTCAAGAAGTTATCTTTCAAATAAAATAAGTTGTAAGGCTTTTGGACATCATTTGGGTGGTCAACAAGCAAGATCTTTCAAACTGTGTAGTTTTGGAGGCAAACCAATGCAGGGTAGATTAAGGGGAAATTAAGTGGACTTAATGAAGTCCAATATTTTTGAAACTTTAGGTCATGAAAGAAGATATAAAAATTTATCAAGTCACATGCCCAAATTCCCTCTAAAGCACCCCATTATGATGCTGTTATCCAGCCAAAAGGACGGAAAACACCTTTTTACCCAGTTAAGAGCTAGCCGGTACAAGCGTCCTGTTTCTTGGGCTCCAACTTGTACTACTTGCTGATTTTGATTTGTATTGGTGTATTAGGCTGCCTTATAAGCTTGACACCTCATTTGGAACCATCATTAGTCCTAATGAGGTGGCTAAAGCTAGATTAGATATGTTTATGTGCTTAGAGTGACCAAATTGGCAACCCCCACTTCCCTAATGTGCTTATGGTCCCCTAAGCTGAATTTTGGGGTTTGAATTGGCTGAGTTGCCTTCTTAAAATCTAGCCATAACCTTTTGTAAATAAGATTTGGATGACTTATAAATTTAAGTTTGAAAACTCTCCCTCTTGAAATCTTAGTTTTGTATCTTAAGTGTGGCAACTCAAGTGGGTCTCTAGGTCTCTTTATCTCAACTAGAAAGGTGATTAATTTCTATAATCTAATTGATCCAAAGAGATTTTTCAAGTGTGTTTCAAGGGTGGCTCTTTGGATTATCTCTTGCAAGCTCACTTGTCTATCTTCTTCTTTGAGTTACTTACATTATGTCTGTTTGCATACCTACTGTTCGAACATTCAATCTTGGATTTCTTTGCTTGTTTGAGTATTGGTGAGGTTAGCATACATCAATTGGTATTAGAGCTTGGCTACCCTCTTGTGGTCGTAGCTTCCAAACCCTAAACATAACCTCCAGCCAAACACAAAACCAACCCGCAAAGAACCCGATCACAAGCTTGTCTTCTAGCCTCATCCCGAAACAAGTGGCTGAACAAGCCTTGAAAGAAAAGGCTGAATTAGAGGCAAAGGTCAAGTACTTATGATCACAACTTGGCCAACTTTTGCAAGAGAAAAGAAAGGACTTACGGAGTTCAAGAAGCTCAAGTAAGCAAGTTGACTCGGAGGAGTCCGCGGAGGACGAAAGCAATTCCCTTGGAGACTCTAGTGATGATGTGTATACAAGGAGATCAAGGAGGCACCATAGGCCTTAAGAGAGAAGCTACAATGATTTAAGGTGGATATCCCCAAATTTGAAGGCCAACTAGATCCAGAAGTGTTCTTGGATTGGCTTCAAACCATTGAGAGAGTCTTTGAGTTCGAAGACATTCCCGAAGAGAAGAAGGTAGGACTTTTTGCCTTGAAACTTAGCAAGTATGCTTCAATTTGGTGGTCCAATGTTGTTTCTAAGAGAGTTAGGAAAGGAAAATGGAAGATTAAAACTTGGGAGAAAATGAAAGCTAAACTCAAGTCCAAGTTCTTGCCTCCGCATTATCTTCAAGATAACTTCTTTAAACTCCACCACCTTAAACAAGGCTCTAAGAGTGTAGAGGAGTACACTAGAGACTTTGAACAACTACTCTTGAAATGTGACTTGAAGGAGGATAAGTCACAAACTTTGATTCATTATTTGAGTGGCTTGGATGAACAAATTGCCCATGTTATTGAACTACACAAGGTGAGTTAAGCATTCTAGCTCACAAGGTGGAGTTACAAAAGAAGCTCAAAGGCAAGGGAGTAACCCCTAAGGCTAACCCACGACCTTTCCTATTCCAAAAGCCCCAATATTCTGCCCAAAAGACCCTCCCAAACACAAACCTAAGACCCTCCCAACCTACTGCCCCACAAACCCCCTCAAAATAGCCGCCAAAGCCCATGGATAAGAAATGATGCTTTCGGTGTCAAGGCCTTGGACATTTTGCATCCGAGTGTCCAAACAAAAGAGTGGTGACTTTGGCTGAATACCAAGCTTCTTATGAGGAGTTAGATGAGGAAGATGAGGAAGAGGAGAAGGAGCTTCTCTTGAATGGAGCCCTTGAAAAAGTTGAGGAAGGCCCGAATGAAGGGGAAATGCTTGTGATTAGGCGTGCCTTAAGCGGTTTAGCTTCCCAAAATGACTTGGAGCAAAGGGAAAACATCTTCCATACTCAGTGCACCGTGAGTGGGAAGGTGTGTTCTCTCATTATTAATGGGGGAAGTTGTGCTAATGTAGCGTCAAAGACTATGGTGGAGAAGCTCAAACTTGTAGTTTCACCACACCCACACCCGAGCCGTTATACCATCCAATGGCTCAATCAAGGTACAGGTTTGCAAATCCCTTCTCGATGTTTACTCACTTTATCCATTGGGAAGAACTACAAAGATGAGATTTAGTGTGATATTGTGCCCATGGATGCTTGTCATGTCCTTTCGGGACGTCCTTGGCTCTTTGATAGAAGAGCTATGCATGATGGTTGTCTAAACACCTATACCTTCACCAAAGATCACAAGAAAATCACCCTTACCCCTCTTAAGCCCACTTCTCAAAGAAATTCCCAAGAAAGTCCTAGCATGGATGTCTTTCTTACTACCTTGCTTCGTTCTCAACCCCATGAGTTTGATGCTCACAAAGATTGGATTTTACTTAGCCAATAACCGGCCGAAGCGAAGGGTTCTTCCCACCCTTTGCTTGTTTCCCTTTAAAGGCCTTTGAACATGTCTTTCCAAGTGAAGTACCTCATGGCCTACCTCCCAAAAGATCCATACAACACAAAATTGACCTCATTTCCAGTGTCACACTCCCAAACTAGTCGGCCTATCGAATGAATCCACAAGAAACTCAAGAAGTGTAATGGCAAGTAGATGGGCTACTAACTAAGGGCTTGATCCGTGAGAGCCTTAGTCCTTGTGCCGTAACGACCTTGCTTGTTCCTAAGAAGGATGGTACCATGAGGATGTGTGTGGATAGTGGGGCAATCGACAAGATCACTATCAAATACAACTATCCCATCCCCAGGTTGGAGGATCTTCTTGACGAGCTACACGGAGCCACCACCTTCTCTAAGATTGATCTTAGGAGTGGCTATTATCAAATTCGAATCTATGAAGGGGACGAGTGGAAAACGGCTTTTAAGACCAAAGGAGTACTTTATGAGTGGCTAGTTGTGCCCTTTGGTCTGACAAATGCACCAAGTACTTTTATGGGGCTTATGAACCAAAGTCTTTAAGCCCCTCATCTTCAAGTATGTTGTGGTATACTTCGATGCTATATTGGTGTATAGCCGTAGTGAAGAAGAGCATGCCGAGAACTTGTATCAAGTCTTGAGTATTCTAGCTTAAGAGAAGCTTTATGGGAACTTGGAGAAATGCCACTTTTTCTCCTCACAAGTCATATTATTAGACTATGTGGTTTCAACTCAAGGCATTCATGTGGATGAGAGCAAAATCAAGGCCATCTGTGAGTGGCCCGTTCCCACCTCAATCCAACAACTTCGAAATTTTCATGGTCTAACCTCTTTCTATAGGAGGTTTGTCAAGAATTTTTGCAGCATTGTTACTCCCATGACCGAAGTTCTCAAGGCCAAATGGTTTGAGTGGACCGAGTAAACTCAAAAGGCCTTTGATGAAATCAAGCTCAAGCTCACTAATGCTCCTATTCTTGCCCTTCCATGCTTCTCCAAAGTCATTGAAGTGGAGTGTGATGCCTCTGGTGTGGGGATAGGGGTTGTCTTATCTCAAGAAAAGAGGCTCGTGGATTTCTTTAGTGAAAATCTCAATGATGCCACGAGAAAGTATTCCAATTATGACAAGGAGTTCTACGCAATTTGAGAGCTTTAGAGCGTTGGCGGCATTACTTGGTGGGAGGAGAGTTCATTCTCCATTCGGATCATGAGGCTCTCAAGTTTATTCAAGGCCAACATAAGCTCAATCTAAGGCATGTAAAGTGGGTTGAGGACCTACAATCCTTTCATTTCATGATCCACCACAAAGCAAGCAAAATGAACAAGGGTGTGGATACGTTATCAAGAAGGTATATCCTTTTCTCTACCTTGGAATCCAAAGTCCTTGGTTTTGAGTGTATAAAGGGGATGTATGATCAAGATGAAGATTTCAAGGAAATCTATGAGAAGTGTTCTAGTCATGCTCACGGGTTGTTTCATAAGGAGAATGGGTTTCTTTTCAAGGGAAACCGACTATGCATACCGAAGTGTGGGTTTAGAGAACTCTTGATTCAAGAGCTCCATGGAGAAGCCTTGGTCGGACATTTTGGCATAGAGAAGACTTGTTCAATGCTTAAGGAGCATTACTATTGGCCAAGTATGTCCAAGGATGTAGAGCAATATGTGAAAAGGTGCTCCACATGCCAACTAGCCAAGAGGTACCTTCGACCTCAAGGCCTTTACTCACCACTTCCTTGGATTTTATCATTGGTTTGCCAAAGGACACAAAGGCATAAGGATTCCATCACGGTGGTGGTTGATAGATTTTCGAAGATGACCCACTTTGTAGCATGCCACACCACAAATGATGCATCCCACATTGCTAATCTCTACTTCAAAGAGATTGTGCGACTCCATGGCATACCAAGAAGCATAGTCTCGGATCGGGACACCAAGTTCTTGAGTCACTTTTGCCTCTCTTTATGGAGGAAGCTAGGCACTTACCTCAAGTTTAGCACGACTTGCCACCCACAAACGGACCACCAAACCGAAGTAACAAATCGCACTTTGGGTATGTTGTTTCGGGTTCTAGTTAAGAAGGGCATTAAGGGGTGGGATGAGTTGCTTTTTCATGCTGAGTTTGCATATAACCGAGCATCTAGCAAGGGTACAAGCCTTTCTTCATTCCAAGGAGCATATGGTTGCAATCCAAGGACATCATTGGACCTTGTTTTCATCCCTAATCCAACTAAGTTTAGTTGGGAGGCTGGAAAGAGAGCAAAGGAAATTCATAATCTTCATGCCAAGACTAGGGATAGAATTGAAAAGTCCAATGATCAAGCTCGACATCCAGCTAACAAGCATAGGAAGGAGGTTCATTTTTATCCTGGTGATTTGGTATGGATTCACCTAAGGAAGGAGAGATTCCCACGCAAACGCAAATACAAGTTAATGTCAAGGTCGGATGGTCCATTCGAAATCCTTGAAAAGTAGGCCTTCCTGGTGAGTATAGAGTCTTTACCACCTTCAATGCAACTGACCTAAACACCTACTAAGAGGAGAATAAAGGGCTTCCAAGTTTGAGGTCAAACTCTAATCAAACCAGGGAGTATGACGGGGACCATCCTACTGAACCTTCTGACCTCCCTCCCTCAAGCCCACAAGAGTCTAGCAATACCAAGGAAGCAAGGAAAGTGCAAGCCTTGGTCAGAAGTGCCCTAAACTAGTCCAATAGTAGCCTGCCCAGTTCGACTGAAAATTAACCCGGTTTTGTCTACCTTTTGGAGCCAGCTACTGAGGGGATAATTGGTTGCATCCCTTAAGTTCAAGAAGTTAAATTTCAAATAAAATAAGTTGCAAGGCTTTTGGACATCATTTGGGTGGTCAACCAGCAAGATCTTTCAAACCGTATAGTTCTGGCGGCAAACCAGCGCAGGGTAGATTAAGGGGAAATTAAGTGGACTTAGTGAAGTCCAATCTTTTTGAAACTTTAGGGAATGAAAGAAGATATAAAAATTTATCAAGTCACATGCCCCAATCCCCTCCAAAGCACCCCATTGTGCTACTTTTATCCAGCCAAAGGGACGAAAAAACACCCTTGTACTCGGTTAAGAGCTAGCTAGTACAAGGATCCTGTTTCTTGGGCTCCAATTTGTAATACTTTCTAATTTTGATTTGTATTGATGTCTTAGGCTGCCTTGTAAGCTTGATACCTCATCTAGAAGCATTATTAGTCCTAATGAGGTGGCCAAAGCTAGATTAGATACTTTTATGTACTTAGGGTGATTGAATTGACAACCCCCACTTCCCTAATGTACTTACGGTCCCCTAAGCTAACTTTTGGGGTTTGAATTGGCTAAATTGTCTCCTTAAAAGACAGACATAACCATTTGTAAATCAGATTTGGATGACTCATAATCTTGATTTTGAAAACTCGCTCTCTTGAAATCCTAGTGTTATATCTTGAATGTGATAACTCAAGTGGGTCGCTCGGTCTCTTTATTTCAACTAGAAAGGTGACTTGTTTCTGTAATCTAGTTGATCTAAAGAGATTGCCCAAGAGTGTTTAAAGGATGGCTCCTTGGATGATCTCTTGCAAGCTCACTTGTCTATTGTCTTGCTTAAGTTACTTACGTTGTGTTCGTTTGCATACCTACTATCGGAGCGTTCAATATTAGATTTCTTTGCTTGTTTGAATATTGGTGAGGTTAGCATACATCATAACGAGCAGCTGGCACCTCAGTATTTTGGGCCATTCTAATCTGATTTAGTGGTGAGAAAAGTTACATATAGATTTCGGCTAAACCCTTACAATCAAAATTGTAACACCCCCAACCCCTAGGGTTAGGAATATTAACGATTTCTTAATTCCTACTTAAATTCTGGGGCAAAATGAACAGAGTCATTTCCTAGGCTAAAAGCCTTACAATAAATCCCTGCTTTGAATAGAAGCATATGAAACTCTAAAATAAGCTCAACGGCTACATGCCGGAGTTCACAACTCTACGGGCCACTCACCCGAAGTACACCAAAACAATAAAGTTCAATAATCAAGAAGGAAATAAAAGATAAAACTCAACGGATCACACATCTGGAGTACTGGGGTCTTACATCCCAAAAATAAACAAATTATGCAAATGGTGGTTGACTAATCAAACGGTTGGCTCATATGGCCATACAGAGCGATTTCTAAACAAAATGCACTACATGAACTAGAGTACCTTGTTTACATACATTTACAACTCTTGGGATACATTATATTACATTATTTAACACGTAAGTCCACTTCTATATGTACACATATATGGAACCTTTTTAAGCAAGGGTAGACTCCAATTCGACATAAGTGAATCGATTTCTACCTGTCACAATAAAAACTTGAGAAAAAGGGAAAATAGTAATGGGATGAGCAACCACACGCTCAGCAAGTATTCCTCGACTCCTTAAAAACTAAAACAGTTGCATGCAATAATACCAATAATAGTCACATACTGCGCATTTATACATTACTATCATATTAGGCAATCCTAGTCGCCAAAGAAGAATCATCACCCATAAACTTCATACTTGCCACTCGAACACATTTCTAGGCCCTTAAAACGACCAAACTTCCTTAATAAACAAGCATTTAGGCACATAAGCAAGTAAGCAACAAGGATAAAGTAAAATGCTTTCAAATACCCATTTGAAAATGTAGTGACTCATGATATATTCAAGGAATAGTTTATAAATCATGCTGGCCTCTTCAAGGCTCATTTACTTTCTAAAAGCTCCTGAAATACCCATACTGGTAATAATTCAATTCATTTTCTCATTTATCAGGAAAATATCTTCTCTTTTCAGGCATAAGATCTCATAAGGTGCTGGTTAGGGAAGATCTACACTCGCCTTATGTGAGGTCGTCACTCACAATTCACGTTATCCCTGGGGTATACGTAACATAAAATTTGGCCAAAATGTGTCTTAGCATAGTAGCTCTAGCCTCGATATTGTCCTCTGTGGGGCAACAGCTCACGCCTTATCTAGCGTCCAGTCGCCCCTCGAGGTTTTATCACGCGTCACTCATCATCGAACATTATCTTTGGGGGAAATAGCTCACGCCTGATCTTGCTGCCAGTTTCCACCCTCAAGGTCTTATCACATGTCATCGAACATTACCTTTGAGGGAAACAGCTCACGCCTTATCTTATGTCCAGTTCCTACCCTTAAGGTTTTATCATATGTCATCGAACATTAGCCTCGTCAGGGTCTTCTAGGGTTCCCACTTCTGGGTCTAACTCCCTAAACCTGGCCAATTGCCTAGCGATATCTTAGCCTTCAAAATTATATTAAACCCTCTTAGGTTATACAAAGATGTCACTGTCACACACAGTAAGTTCACCTTCAAGTGAATTACGAATCATTTCTCTTTAATAGTTGCCTACTTTATTAAAATCATGCTTATCTAGTAAAATAACCCATAACCCTACTAATGGTTTATGGTTATTTTCATTTTCAACACAGGAAGCTTCTTAAAATCATAAGGAGTTTACTAATTCACAATTTGAAACTCAAAGTAAGTGGCTAGTATATGATTCAACCAAGTTTCATAGTTAACACCTTTTGTAGCCCATTTTAGGTTTGTTTAAATCCTTTTTAAACTCGAAGAAGGGGACATAATCAAACCAAAGCCTTAAAAACACTTCCAAAGTTACTACTAGTTTGCTTTTTAATTATGTACTATTCAGTTGGGTCATTTAATGAATGGTTTGACGATTTAGGACCTTTTTACACTGCAAACATCTCAAGAAACTAATAGGCAACTGGTACATACTCAAAACATTTGCAATTATGAAAACAAGCCTTTAACGACCCTTTTTGAAGATGTCTAAGCTCAAAAATCACTTACATAACATCACTTAACAACATCAAGAAGGAAGGAGTTCACAAGTAGTACATTTGTACCACTTCGCAAGAACAGTTTCAGTAAAATCAATCTAATAATTCCATATACCTCGCAATCCACACGATTGCGGTCAATATAAAACCTAGGCTCCCTTATCACACAACAATGACCACAAAGAACCTCAAAAACTCTCATTAGTTCAACCTCAAGCCATCCAACTACCAACTTGGTTTCAATTTCGCAATCATAGCACTTTATTACAAAGATCATAATGAAATGTGTAATAGCGACATATTAACTTACCGAGCAAGCAGCACCCATCCAACGACACATTAGAGCATACATAAATATATATACCATTAGCTTAAATAAGGCCCTCAGTGGACCGAACTGAATTAACTTGGCGTGAAACTAACTTTGTATTCATAATTCACATTAGGAAAAAGCGTGTCCAATTCATGTTATTTTCAAAAGCATAATTTAGTCACATTAAGGCTTTCAAGTCTATTTTAATATAATCAAGGTTATTAGGTTGTTTCAAGGTCATTTCAAGCATGAATTAACCAAATTAGCATGCATCGATTTAAAGCATTCTTAGGTCGTTTCAAGGCCATTCTCAAACATGAACTAACACACTTAACATGCATCGATTCGAAGCATTCTTAGGTCATTTCAAGGCCATACTCAAACATGAACTAATTAACTTAACATGCATCGATTCAAAGCATTCTTAGGTCATTTCAAGGCCATACTCAAACATGAACTAACTAACTTAACATGCAAGAATCCCGAAATTAGCATCATCATTATAATTACCCAAATTTCCATTCTAAATTCTCCAAATACTGGATACTAACTCAGATTCAGACCTGCATAAACTAATATTAGTAAAATCCGTTGGAAATTAGTAATAATTTAGGAGGTGAGAAACACCCACCTCGATCTTAGCCTCATGTCTGAACAACAGGGATGGTGGTGCAATTAGGAAGGATGAACAGATCTTCTGGACCCTTACTGCTCTGGACCCTCACTACGGCTACACCCAAACCCACGGTTAAACAATCCCAATCTACCTGCTGTGGTGGTCGCTAGAACCACACCTAACTGCCAACGGTGGTGGTCGCCATGGTGGTGGTGTGCAGCTTTCAGTGCTCGCGTCTCTCCCATGCCCTCGCGTCTCCCCCTCTTTCTTTTTCTGATTTTAGTAGGTCACAGAGGGGGGTCGCGGCCAGTCACAGGCGGCCCTCTCCTCCTCTCTTTCGCTCAATATCTCTCTTTCTCTCCCTTCTTGGGTGGGTAGCCGGGGAGTGGGTATTGCGAGGAAGCCCCGAAGAAACCCCCCCGTTTTGCCCTCTGTTTTTCGCGAAGAAGGGGGGCCTCGACCCCTTCTATCTCTGTTTTTTTTGTTGGTTTGATGCTTGACATATTCAACTAATAATACGAGCCCAACCTTATGCCTCTTAGTCTAAATTCAAGCTGGTAATACAATCGTTCGTCGATTTATTCGTTCCCGATAAAGACGCATGGTCTAGTGTTTGACGAAACTAATCCCAAAGCTTGACAATCTAGTCATGTTTGGGAATCTACACAATTTAGTGCCTGATAATAATCCTTATTAACGCTTATTAAAATCATCGTAAAATGTTCAAAAGTAGTAATACTAATAGCAGCAATAATATTCTTTTTAATAAAATTATTGTTCACGCAAGCACATCAATAATAAGTTAACTTATATAGTTGGTAAAATACGATGTTATAACATCAAAAAGGCAAGAGAGTCAGCTTAACATAAAAATAAGGAGCACGGGTGTTACATTCTTTTCCCCCTTAAAAGAATTTGGTCTTCGAAATTTCAAAGCTCAGTTCAGTCAAACACAAGAGGCATGCATACGTATTATGATCCACACGATAGGATTCCAAAAGGTTTCATTTAGCAATCCACTATATCTTTTAAATCGAAAGAAAAAGGCCTATGGTATCCAGTCTCCTTTTCGCCAATCCTCTTCGAGCAAATGCTCGCTCTATTTAAGCGCTGAGGGCACTCACATAGAAGAGGGGAAAATGAGTTAGCGTGGAAAACCATACTGAGCTTGTTTTAAAAGGGAACGCAAACTTTCAATTATCTAGATTTAATCCACATAGTAACCACTTTATGTATATGCATCATTATGAATTGGCACCTAAGGGTACGACAATTGGGCTATAACAACTTTAAGGTTATGAACGGGTAGTTTCTTTCTAAAACATGAACTTAAGTCAACTCTAAAATCAAAACGGTTAACCTGGAGACTCCTATAACACATCAAAGTAGTAAGGGCATCACATAAGCATCACATAGCATCACATAGCATTATATGAACGACAACACACAAGAACTATACACATGTTCGCAACAATGTCGCACTTTGAAATCAAGTAAAATCCACGAAGTTAATCCACATTTCAGTATATATGAAGCATTTTACTAGGGTAACGCATGTGGTCGTCAACCACTAAGCATAGAGCAACTTGGAAAACATGGTCCAACAGCAGGTCAATGATAGGGAAGGTCCCCGACAGTTCTTAAACATACATTGTTAAAGGTTGGGTAGGTCTAAGGTCACTACTCCCAACAATGCACCTATAGCATAAGCTTGATTAATAATTCAACAACCCAAAGAAGTCTTTTTCAACAGGAAGTCATTACAGAAGTGGTCACTAGTTCCTATAGGTAATGGAATGTGGTCTGGCAAGCAGCATAAGAGTTAGTAAGGCAATAATTTCGCGCTCCAAACTGACACCAAAAAGCTCATGCACTTAACAGTTCCCTCGTACAACTAGTCAGTGACCCAATTCCTATAATGCATTGATGACCGTGCACCACGAATGTGAGTATCTATGTTTATGCTGACATGAATTTGGATGCTTTACCATGCCACCCTTCTTACACATGAGGTATACCCATTTATAGGTATGAACACATGCAAAAGTAGCTCTATTGTCATCAAGTCATGCATATATGCATCGTGTTCAATTACTCCAACTATAACATGAGGAAATAGAATTCATTGACTGTAAATGATGATTCAAGAGTCATGTTATGCAACTAACAGCATAATTCAATTCGCTCGACTAATATTATCATATGTTTAATCAAGTTCAAGCTAAGCATTGTCTTCTATGGCAGTTAGTGAACCCATCTCAAGAAAATGATTCCCAAGAGAGAATAGTCAATCCAAAAAATGAGGGCTCTCATACAGATTCTTGTCTCTCTCTCTCTCTGTCTCTCTCTCTACAACGCTTTAATCTTTGATTTTCTATTCATCCTTTAGCACGTTTTCTCCTGCACGGTGTGGAACCTAGTCTGTCGATTATGACGCCTAGGAAAAGTTCAATTCTTGATTCAACTTCCCCTATTGTAGTGTCATCCTCTACTCCAAATGGAAACAAATTGATCTCAATTAGAGACCCACAGAAAGAGAAAAAAAAACCGACATGTAATAGATACAAGAAAGAGTTTAAAAAAAAAACGGAAACGCCTTTCTCTCTCTCTCTCTCTCTATATATATATATATATAAATATATCTATATATACATATACACACATACATACATACATACACATACATACATACATACATACATATATATATATATATATATAT
>JACYFF010003369.1:1175272-1188940 GCA_017589665.1 Selenicereus undatus | reverse complement strand
GATTAACCATGCATGGTCATAATTATAATGTGAAGAAAAAGGCATTTTTAGGGAGTTAAATGAGGAGGGTAGCCGTTACTTCCTTTTTAGTCAAGCTCTAGCATGATAAATATGAGTATTTTTTGGAAGTTCTTTAACTTGATTTTAATGAGCATTTAGATGGATGTGTGGATGTTTAATTATTGCATTGATGAACTTAACACTTTGAAAATTTTCACAATTAAGAAAACAGAAAATTATAATGAAGATGGGTGGGGGAGGAGTACCCAGCTTTGCCCATCTGTCAAATTACTAGCACTTAGACCTGTCAGTTTGGATGAGCAGATTAAATACGGATCGGGTGTATTCGAGTTCGAGTAAAATACGGATCGGGTAAAATACAGATCGGGTGTACTTCGATTTTAGGGGTTTCGGTTCGACCCAATAGGTCTAGAGCACCTTTTCTTTGAGTTATTTCTTTTTTTGTCAAAATTTAAAGCTCCACATATTTATTGCTTAAATTTATTCGTATTTGATGAAAAAGTATTATAATTGTAATTTCTCAAAAGAATATGGAAATATTCTAACTTTTGATTATGAAATCTGAATGTTATGTAGAGGTGTGTAAAGAGCTAAGTCCACTTTGGGTAGGGTGGGCCAGCCCATAAATTAAAATAGGGTTAATAATGGGTTGGGCTAGCCCGTATAAAAACTGTTAACGGGTCGGAGTGGTTTGACATACTAATAGCTAATAACCTTTTTAATAATTCGATATTTTCATCAACTAAGTTACCATTATCTAATCAGATACATTTTATTAGTTGATCAATCATAATACGAGCACAGGTTGGTCAATTGCCTAACACTAACATCATAGTTTGGGACCAGCTAAATGGAACCAAATGAAAGATATTGGAGTAGTACAAGATATTACAATTATTTTTTAATTGCAACATCAAGATTTTAGATTATTACAGAGTAATACTATTTAAAATATATTGAGACATATTCGCTTCACTAAAAATATAAGGGTACGATTTGTGCATTTAAATATTTGTCTTATTCTAAATTGATTTTCTTAAGACCAGATAGTTATTTCACGCCATTTCATGTCCATTTTTAAGTTGTCCCATTTACAAGTTGTGTATGATGTTATTTTATGAGAATGAATCTTTCAGGTGGGAGAGTGGGTGTGGCTGAAGCTACAACCATGTAGCCAAGTTTCTGTTTAGTTGAGGCCTAACGTGATGGGAACTATCCTACTGAACCTTCTGACCTCCCTCCCTCAAGCCCACAAAAGTCCAGCAACACCAAGGAAGCAAGGGAAGTGCAAGGCTTGGTCAGAAGTGCCCTAAACTAGTCCAACAGTAGCCTGCCCAATTTGATCCAAAATTGGCCCGGTTTTGTCTACCTTTTGCGGCTAGCTACTGAGGGGAGAATGGACTGCACCAATAACTCCCCTTAAGTTCAAGAAGTTATCTTTCAAATAAAATAAGTTGTAAGGCTTTTGGACATCATGTGGGTGGTCAACAAGCAAGATCTTTCAAACTGTGTAGTTTTGGAGGCAAACCAATGCAGGGTAGATTAAGGGGAAATTAAGTGGACTTAATGAAGTCCAATATTTTTGAAACTTTAGGTCATGAAAGAAGATATAAAAATTTATCAAGTCACATGCCCAAAGCCCCTCTAAAGCACCCCATTATGATGCTTTTATCCAGCCAAAAGGACGGAAAACACCTTTTTACCCAGTTAAGAGCTAGCCGGTACAAGCATTTTGTTTCTTGGGCTCCAACTTGTACTACTTGCTGATTTTGATTTGTATTGGTGTATTAGGCTGCCTTATAAGCTTGACACCTCATTTAGAACCATCATTAGTCCTAATAAGGTGGCTAAAGCTAGATTAGATATGTTTATGTGCTTAGAGTGACCAAATTGACAACCCCCACTTCCCTAATGTGCTTATGGTCCCCTAAGCTGAATTTTGGGGTTTGAATTGGCTGAGTTGCCTCCTTAAAAGCTAGCCATAACCTTTTGTAAATCAGATTTGGATGACTTATAAAGTTGAGTTTGAAAACTCTCCCTCTTGAAATCTTAGTGTTGTATCTTAAGTGTGGCAACTCAAGTGAGTCTCTAGGTCTCTTTATCTCAACTAGAAAGGTGATTAATTTCTATAATCTAGTTGATCCAAATAGATTTTCCAAGTGTGTTTCAAGGGTGGCTCTTTGGATTATCTCTTGCAAGCTCACTTGTCTATCTTCTTCTTTACATTCTATCCGTTTGCATACCTACTGTTCGAACATTCAATCTTGGATTTCTTTGCTTGTTTGAGTATTGGTGAGGTTAGCATACATCAATTGGTATCAGAGCTTGGCTACCCTCTTGTGGTCGTAGCTTCCAAACCCTAAACATAACCTCCAGCCAAACACAAAACCAACCCGCAAAGAACCCGATCACAAGCTTGTCTTCTAGCCTCATCCTGGAACAAGTGGCTGAACAAGCCTTCAAAGAAAAGGCTGAATTAGAGGCAAAGGTCAAGTACTTATGATCACAACTTGGCCAACTTTTGCAAGAGAAAAGAAAGGACTTACGGAGTTCAAGAAGCTCAAGTAAGCAAGTTGATTCGGAGGAGTCTGCAGAGGACGAAAGCAATTCCCTTGGAGACTCTAGTGATGATGTGTATACAAAGAGATCAAGGAGAAGCTACAATGATTCAAGGTGGATATCCCCAAATTTGAAGGCCAACTAGATCCAGAAGTGTTCTTGGATTGGCTTCAAACCATTGAGAGAGTCTTTGAGTTCAAAGACATTCCCGAAGAGAAGAAGGTAAGACTTGTTGCCTTGAAACTTAGCAAGTATGCTTCAATTTGGTGGTCCAATGTTGTTTCTAAGAGAGTTAGGAAAGGAAAATGGAAGATTAAAACTTGGGAGAAAATGAAAGCTAAACTCAAGTCCAAGTTCTTGCCTCCGCATTATCTTCAAGATAACTTCTTTAAACTCCACCACCTTAAACAAGGCTCTAAGAGTGCAGAGGACTACACTAGAGACTTTGAACAACTACTCTTGAAATGTGACTTGAAGGAGGATAAGTCACAAACTTTGATTCATTATTTGAGTGGCTTGGATGAACAAATTGCCCATGTTATTGAACTACACAAGGTGAGTTAAGCATTCTAGCTCACAAGGTGGAGTTACAAAAGAAGCTCAAAGGCAAGGGAGTAACCCCTAAGCCTAACCCACAGCCTTTCCTGTTCCAAAAGCCCCAATATTCTGCCCAAAAGACCCTTCCAAACACAAACCTAAGACCCTCCCAACCTACTGCCCCACAAACCCCCTCAAAATAGCCGCCAAAGCCCATGGATAAGAAATGATGCTTTCGGTGTCAAGGCCTTGGACATTTTGCATCCGAGTGTCCAAACAAAAGAGTGGTGACTTTGGCTGAATACCAAGCTTCTTATGAGGAGTTAGATGAGGAAGATGAGGAAGAGGAGAAGGAGCTTCTCTTGAATGGAGCCCTTAAAAAAGTTGAGGAAGGCCCGGATGAAGGGGAAATGCTTGTGATTAGGCGTGCCTTAAGCGGTTTAGCTTCGCAAAATGACTTGGAGCAAAGGGAAAACATCTTCCATACTCGGTGCACCGTGAGTGGGAAGGTGTGTTCTCTCATTATTAATGGGGGAAGTTGTGCTAATGTGGTGTCAAAGACTATGGTGGAGAAGCTCAAACTTGTAGTTTCACCACACCCAAGCCGTTATACCATCCAATGGCTCAATCAAGGTACAGGTTTGCAAATCCCTTCTCGGTGTTTACTCACTTTATCCATTGGGAAGAACTACAAAGATGAGATTTGGTGTGATATTGTGCCCATGGATGCTTGTCATGTCCTTTCAGGATGTCCTTGACTCTTTGATAGAAGAGTTATGCATGATGGTTGTCTAAACACCTATACCTTCACCAAAGATCACAAGAAAATCACCCTCACCCCTCTTAAGCCCACGTCTCAAAGAAAGTCCCAAGAAAGTCCTAGCATGGATGTCTTTCTTACTACCTTGCTTCGTTCTCAACCCCATGAGTTTGATGCTCACAAAGATTGGATTTTACTTAGCCAATAACCGGCCGAAGCAAAGGGTTCTTCCCACCCTTTGCTTGTTTCCCTTTAAAGGCCTTTGAACATGTCTTTCCAAGTGAAGTACCTCATGGCCTACCTCCCAAAAGATCCATACAACACAAAATTGACCTCATTCCCAGTGCCACACTCCCAAACAAGTCGGCCTATCGAATGAATCCACAAGAAACTCAAGAAGTACAATGGCAAGTAGATGAGCTACTAACTAAGGGCTTGATCCGTGAGAGCCTTAGTCCTTGTGCCGTATCGGCCTTGCTTGTTCCTAAGAAGGATGTTACCATGAGGATGTGTGTGGATAGTGGGGCAATCGACAAGATCACTATCAAATACAACTATCCCATCCCCAGGTTGGAGGATCTTCTTGATGAGCTACATGGGGCCACCACCTTCTCTAAGATTGATCTTAGGAGTGGCTATTACCAAATTCGGATCTATGAAGGGGATGAGTGAAAAACGGCTTTTAAAACCAAATGAGTACTTTATGAGTGGCTAGTTGTGCCCTTTGGTCTGACAAATGCACCAAGTACTTTTATGGGGCTTATGAACCAAAGTCTTTAAGCCCCTCATCTTCAAGTATGTTGTGGTATACTTCGATGATATATTGGTATATAGCTGTAGTGAAGAAGAGTATGCCGAGCACTTGTATCAAGTCTTGAGTATTCTAGCTTAAGAGAAGCTTTATGGGAACTTGGAGAAATGCCACTTTTTCTCCTCACAAGTCATATTATTATACTATGTGGTTTCAAATCAAGGCATTCATGTGGATGAGAGCAAAATCAAGGCCATCTGTGAGTGGCCTGTTCCCACCTCAATCCAATAACTTTGAAATTTTCATGGTCTAACCTCTTTCTATACGAGGTTTGTCAAGAATTTTAGCACCATTGTTACTCCCATGATCGAAGTTCTCAAGGCCAAATGGTTTTGAGTGGACCGAGTAAACTCAAAAGGCCTTTGATGAAATCAAGCTCAAGCTCACTAATGCTCTTATTCTTGCCCTTCCATGCTTCTCCAAAGTCATTGAAGTGGAGTGTGATGCCTCCAGTGTGGGGATATGGGTTATCTTATCTCAAGAAAAGAGGCTCGTGGCTTTCTTTAGTGAAAATCTCAATGATGCCAATAGAAAGTATTCCAATTATGACAAGGAGTTCTACGCAATTTGAGAGCTTTAGAGCGTTGGTGGCATTACTTAGTGGGAGGAGAGTTCATTATCCATTCGGATCATTAGGCTCTCAAGTTTATTCAAGGCCAACATAAGCTCAATCTAAGGCATGTAAAGTGGGTTGAGGACCTACAATCCTTTCATTTCATGATCCACCACAAAGCCAACAAAATGAACAAGGGTGTGGATACGTTATCAAGAAGGTATATCCTTCTCTCTACCTTGGAATCCAAAGTCCTTGGTTTTGAGTGTATAAAGGGGATGTATGATCAAGATGAAGATTTCAAGGAAATCTATGAGAAGTGTTCTAGTCATGCTCACGGGTTGTTTCACAAGGAGAATGGGTTTCTTTTCAAGGGAAACCGACTATGCATACCGAAGTGTGGGTTTAGAGAACTCTTGATTCAAGAGCTCCATGGAGAAGCCTTGGTCGGACATTTTGGCATAGAGAAGACTTGTTCAATGCTTAAGGAGCATTACTATTGGCCAAGTATGTCCAAGGATGTAGAGCAATATGTGAAAAGGTGCTCCACATGCCAACTAGCCAAGAGCTACCTTCGACCTCAAGGCCTTTACTCACCACTTCCTTGGATTTTATCATTGGTTTGCCAAGGACACAAAGGCATAAGGATTCCATCACGGTGGTGGTTGATAGATTTTCGAAGATGACCCACTTTGTAGCATGCCACACCACAAATGATGCATCCCACATTGCTAATCTCTACTTCAAAGAGAATGTGTGACTCCATAGCATACCAAGAAGCATAGTCTCGGATCAGGACACCAAGTTCTTGAGTCACTTTTGCCTCTCTTTATGGAGAAAGCTAGGCACTTACCTTAAGTTTAGCACGACTTGCCACCCACAAACGGACCGCCAAACCGAAGTAACAAATCGCACTTTGGGTATATTGCTTCGGGTTTTAGTTAAGAAGGGCATTAAGGGGTGGGATGAGTTGCTTTTTCATGTCGAGTTTGCATATAACCGAGCATCTAGCAAGGGTACAAGCCTTTCTTCATTCCAAGGAGCATATGGTTGCAATCCAAGGACACCATTGGACCTTGTTTCCATCCCTAATCCAACTAAGTTTAGTTGGGAGGCTGAAAAGAGAGCAAAGAAAATTCATGATCTTCATGCCAAGACTAGGGAGAGAATTGAAAAGTCCAATGATCAAGCTCGACATCCAGCTAACAAGCATAGGAAGGAGGTTCATTTTTATCCTGGTGATTTGGTATGGATTCACCTAAGGAATGAGAGATTCCCACGCAAACGCAAATACAAGTTAATGCCAAGATCGGATGGTCCATTCGAAATCCTTGAAAAGTGGACCTTCCTGGTGAGTATGGAGTCTTTACCACCTTCAATGCAACTGACCTAAACACCTAGTACTAAGAGGAGAATGAAGGGCTTCCAAGTTTGAGGTTAAACTCTAATCAAACCAGGGAGTATGATGGGGACCATCCTACTGAACCTTCTGACCTCCCTCCCTCAAGCCCACAAGATTCTAGCAATACCAAGGAAACAAGGAAAGTGCAAGCCTTGGTCAGAAGTGCCCTAAACTAGTCCAATAGTAGCCTGCCTAGTTCAACTGAAAATTAACCCTGTTTTGTCTACCTTTTGGAGCTAGCTACTGGGGGATAATTGGTTGCATCCCTTAAGTTCAAGAAGTTAAATTTCAAATAAAATAAGTTGCAAGGCTTTTGGACATTATTTGGGTGGTCAACCAGCAAGATCTTTCAAACCGTACAGTTTTAGCGGCAAACCAGCGCAGGGTAGATTAAGGGGAAATTAAGTGGACTTAGTGAAGTCCAATCTTTTTGAAACTTTAGGGAATGAAAGAAGATATAAAAATTTATCAAATCACATGCCCCAATCCCCTCCAAAGCACCCCATTGTGCTACTTTTATCCAGCCAAAGGGACGAAAAAACACCCTTTTACTCGGTTAAGAGCTAGCCAGTACAAGGATCCTATTTCTTGGGCTCCAATTTGTAATACTTGCTAATTTTGATTTGTATTGATGTCTTAGGCTGCCTTGTAAGCTTGATACCTCATCTAGAAGCATTATTAGTCCTAATGAGGTGGCCAAAGCTAGATTAAATACTTTTATGTACTTAGGGTGATTGAATTGACAACCCCCACTTCCCTAATGTACTTACGGTCCCCTAAGCTGACTTTTGGGGTTTGAATTGGCTAAGTTGTCTCCTTAAAAGCCAGACATAACCATTTGTAAATCAGATTTGGATGACTCATAATCTTGATTTTGAAAACTCGCTCTCTTGAAATCCTAGTGTTATATCTTGAATGTGACAACTCAAGTGGCTCGCTCGGTCTCTTTATCTCAACTAGAAAGGTGACTTGTTTCTGTAATCTAGTTGATCTAAAGGGATTGCCCAAGAGTGTTTAAAGGATGGCTCCTTGGATGATATCTTGCAAGCTCACTTGTCTATTGTCTTGCTTAAGTTACTTACGTTGTGTTCATTTGCATACCTACTATCAGAGCGTTCAATCTTAGATTTCTTTGCTTGTTTGAGTATTGGTGAGGTTAGCATACATCATAATGAGCAGCTGGCACCTTAGTATTTTGGGCCATTCTAATCTGATTTAGTGGTGAGAAAAGTTACATATAGATTTCGGCTAACCCCTTACAATCAAAATTGTAACACCCCCAACCCCTAGGGTTAGGAATATTAACGATTTCTTAATTCCTACTTAAATTCTGGGGGAAAACGAACAGAGTTTCGCCTAAAAACTGATAATTTCCTAGGCTAAAAGCCTTACAATAAATCCCTACTTTGAATAGAAGCATATGAAACTCTAAAATAAGATCAACGGCTACACGCCGGAATTCACAATTCTACGGGCCACTCACCCGGAGTACACCAAAACAATAAAGTTCAATAATCAAGAAGGAAATAAAAGATACAACTCAATAGATCACACATATGGAGTACTGGGGTTTTACATCTCAAAAATAAACAAATTATGCAAATGGTGGTTGACTAATCAAACAGTTGGCTCATATGGCCATATATAGCGATTTCTAAACAAAATGCACTACATGAACTAGAGTACCTTGTTTACATACATTTACAACTCTAGGGATACATTATATTACATCATTTAACACGTAAATCCACTTCTATATGTACACATATATGGAACCTTTTTAAGCAAGGGTAGACTCCAATTTGGCATAAGTGAATCGACTTCTACCTGTCACAATAAAAACCTGAGAAAAAGGGAAAATAGTAATGTGATGAGCAACCACATGTTCAGCAAGTATTCCTCGATTCCTTAAAAACTAAAACATTTGCATGCAATAATACCAATAATAGTCACATACTATGCATTTATACATTACTATCATATTAGGCAATCCTAGTCGCCAAAGAAGAATCATCACCCATAAACTTCATACTTGCCACTCGAACTCATTTCTAGGCCCTTAAAATGACCAAACTTCCTTAATAAACAAGCATTTAGGTACATAAGCAAGTAAGCAACAAGGATAAAGTAAAATGCTTTCAAATACGCATTTGAAAATGTAGTGACTCATGATATATTCAAAGAATAGTTTATAAATCATGCTGGCCTCTTCAAGGCTCATTTACTTTCTAAAAGCTCCTGAAATACCCATACCGGTAATAATTCAAATCATTTTCTCATTTATCAAGAAAATATCTTCTCTTTTCAGGCATAAGATCTCAGAAGGTGCTGGTTAGGGGAGATCTACACTTGCCTTATGTGAGGTCGTCACTCACAATTCACGTTATCCCTGGGGTATACGTAACATAAAATTTGGCCAAAACGTGTCTTAGCATAGTAGCTCTAACCTCGATATTGTCCTCTGTGGGGCAGCAGCTCACGCCTTATCTAGTGTCCAGTCCCCCCTCGAGGTTTTATCACGCGTCACTCATCATCGAACATTATCTTTGGGGGAAATAGCTCACGCCTTATCTTGCGGCCAGTTGCCACCCTCAAGGTCTTATCACATGTCATCGAACATTACCTTTGAGGGAAACAACTCATGGCTTATCTTGTGTCCAGTTCCTACACCCTCAAGGTTTTATCATATGTCATCGAACATTACCCTCGTCAGGGTCTTCTAGGGTTCCCACTTCTGGGTCTAACTCCCTAAACCTGACTAATTGCCTAGCGATATCTTAGCCTTCAAAATTATATTAAACCCTCTTAGGTTATACAAAGATGTCACTGTCACACACAGTAAGTTCACCTTCAAGTGAATTACGAATCATTTCTCTTTAATAGTTGCCTACTTTATTAAAATCATGCTTGTCTAGTAAAATAACCCATAACCCTACTAATGGTTTATGGTTATTTTCATTTTCAACACATGAAGCTTCTTAAAATCATAAGGAGTTTACTAATTCACAATTTGAAACTCAAAGTAAGTGGCTAGTATATGATTCAACCAAGTTTCATAGTTAACACCTTTAGTAGCCCATTTTAGGTTTGTTTAAATCCTTTTTAAACTCGAAGAAGGGGACATAATCAAACCAAAGCCATAAAAACGCTTCCAAAGTTACTACTAGTTTGCTTTTTAATTATGTACTATTCAGTTGGGTCATTTAATGAATGGTTTGACGATTTAGGACCTTTTTACACTGCAAACATCTCAAGAAACTAATAGGCAACTGGTGCATACTCAAAACATTTGCAATTATGAAAACAAGCCTTTAACGACCCTTTTTGAAGATGTCTAAGCTCAAAAATCACTTACATAGCATCACTTAACAACATCAAGAAGGAATGAGTTCACAAGTAGTACATTTGTACCACTTCGCAAGAACAGTTTCAGTAAAATCAATCTAATAATTCCATATAGCTCGCAATCCACACGATTGCGGTCAATATAAAACCTAGGCTCCCTTATCACACAACAACGACCACAAAGAACCTCAAAAACTCTCATTAGTTCAACCTCAAGCCATCCAACTACCAACTTGGTTTCAATTTTGCAATCATAGCACTTTATTACAAAGATCATAATGAAATGTGTAATAGCGACATATTAACTTACCGAGCAAGTAGTACCCATCCAGCGACACATTAGAGCATATATAAATATATATATTAGCTTAAATAAGGCCCTTAGTGGACCGAACTGAATTAACATGGCATGAAACTAACTTTGTATTCATAATTCACATTAGGAAAAAGCGTGTCCAATTCATGTTATTTTCAAAAGCATAATTTAGTCACATTAAGGCTTTCGAGTCTATTTTAATATAATCAAGGTTATTAGGTTGTTTCAAGGTCATTTCAAGCATGAATTAACCAAATTAGCATGCATCGATTTAAAGCATTCTTAGGTCGTTTCAAGGCCATTCTCAAACATGAACTAACACACTTAACATGCATCGATTCGAAGCATTCTTAGGTCGTTTCAAGGCCATACTCAAACATGAACTAATTAACTTAACATGCATCGATTCGAAGCATTCTTAGGTCGTTTCAAGGCCATACTCAAACATGAACTAACTAACTTAACATGCAAGAATCTCGAAATTAGCATCATCATTATAATTACCCAAATTTCCATTCTAAATTCTCCAAATGCTGGATACTAACTCAGATTTAGACATGCATAAACTAATATTAGTAAAATCCGTTGGAAATTAGTAATAATTTAGGAGGCGAGAAACACCCACCTCGATCTTAGCCTCATGTCTGAACAACAGGGATGGTGGTGGAATTAGGAAGGATGAACAGATCTTCTGGACCCTTACTGCTCTGGACCCTCACTACGGCTACACCCAAACCCACGGTTAAACAATCCCAATCTACCTGCTGTGGTGGTCGCTAGAACCACACCTAACTGCTAACGGTGGTGGTCGCCATGGTGGTGGTGTGCAGGCTGCAGTGCTCGCGTCTCTCCTATGCCCTCGCGTCTCCCCCCTCTCTCTCTTTATGATTTTAGTAGGTCACAGAGGGGGGTCGCGGCCAGTCATAGGCGGCCCTCTCCTCCTCTCTTTCGCTCAATATCTCTCTCTCTCTCCCTTCTTGGGTGGGTAGCCGGGGAGTAGGTATTGCGAGGAAGCCTCGAAGAAACCCCCCCTTTTGCCCTCTGTTTTTCGCGAAGAAGGGGGGCCTTGGCCCCTTCTATCTCTGTTTTTTTTTTGTTGGTTTGATGCTTGACATATTCAACTAATAATATGAGCCCAACCTTATGCCTCTTATTCTAAATTCAAGCTGGTAATACAATCGTTCGTCGATTTATTCGTTCCCGATAAAGAGGCATGGTCTAGTGTTTGATGAAACTAATCCCAAAGCTTGACAATCTAGTCATGTTTGGGAATCTACACAATTTAGTGCCTGATAATAATCCTTCTTAACGCTTATTAAAATCATCGTAAAATGTTCAAAAGTAGTAATACTAATAGCAGCAATAATATTCTTTTTAATAAAATTATTGTTCACGCAAGCACATCAATAATAATTTAACTTATATAGTTGGTAAAATACGATTTTATAACATCAAAAAGGCAAGAGAGTCAGCTTAACATAAAAATAAGGAGCACGGGTGTTACATTCTTTTCCCCCTTAAAAGAATTTCGTCTTCGAAATTCCAAAGCTCAGTTCAGTCAAACACAAGAGGCACGCATACGTATTATGATGCACACGATAGGATTCCAAAAGGTTTCATTTAGCAATCCACTATATCTTTTAAATCGAAAGAAAAAGGCCTATGGTATCCAGTCTCCTTTAAACCATATTGAGCTTGTTTTAAAAGGGAAAGCAGACTTTCAATTATCTAGATTTAATCCACATAGTAACCACTTTATGTATATGCATCATTATGAATTGGCACCTAAGGGTAAGACAATTGGGCTATAACAACTTTAAGGTTATGAACGGGTAGTTTCTTTCTAAAACATGAACTTAAGTCAACTCTAAAATCAAAACGGTTAACCTGGAGACTCCTATAACACATCAAAGTAGTAAGGGCATCACATAAGCATCACATAGCATCACATAGCATTATATGAACGACAACACGCAAGAACTATACACATGTTTGCAACAATGTCGAACTTTGAAATCAAGTAAAATCCACGAAGTTAATCCACATTTCAGTATATATGAAGCATTTTACTAGGGTAACGCATGTGGTCGTCAACCACTAAGCATAGAGCAACTTGGAAAACATGGTCCAACAGCAGGTCAATGACAGGGAAGGTCCCCGACAGTTCTTAAACATACACTGTTAAAGGTTGGGTAGGTCTAAGGTCACTATTCCCAACAATGCACCTATAGCGTAAGCTTGATTAATAATTCAACAACCCAAAGAAGTCTTTTTTAATAGGAAGTCATTACAGAAGTGGTCACTAGTTCCTATAGGTAATGGAATGTGGTCTGGCAAGCAGCATAAGAGTTAGTAAGGCAATAATTTAGAGCTCCAAACTAACACCAAAAAGCTCATGCACTTAACAGTTCCCTCGTACAACTAGTCAGTGACCCAATTCCTATAATGCATTGATGACCGTGCGCCACGAATGTGAGTATCTATGTTTATGCTGACATGAATTTGGATGATTTACCATGCTACCTTTCTTACACATGAGATATACCCATTTATAGGCATGAACACATGCAAAAGTAGCTCTATTGTCATCAAGTCATGCATTATATGCATCGTGTTCAATTACTCCAACTATAACATGAGGAAATAGAATTCATTGACTGTAAATGATGATTCAAGAGTCATGTTATGCAACTAACAGCATAATTCAATTCGCTCGACTAATATTATCATATGTTTAATCAAGTTCAAGCTAAGCATTGTCTTCTATGGCAGTTAGTGAACCCATCTCAACAAAATGATTCCCAAGAGAGGACAGTCAATCCAGAAAATGAGGGCCCTCATACAGATTCTTGGCTCTCTCTCTCTCTCTCTCTCTCTCTACAACGCTTTAATGTTTGATTTTTTATTCATCCTTCAGCATGTTTTCTCCTGCACGGTGTGGAACCTAGTCTGCCTATTATGACGCCTAGGAAGAGTTCAATTCTTGATTCAACTTCCCCTGTTGTAGTGTCATCCTCTACTCCAAAGGGAAACAAATTGCTCTCCATCAGAGACCAACAAGAAAAAAAAGAAAAAAAACCGGCATGTAATAGATACAAGTAAGAGTTTTTTAAAAAAACGGAAATGCCTTTTTTGGCCCGTCGCATAAAAAAACGTTTTTTAGGGTTATATATATTACACTATATATTATATAATATAAACATATATGTATGTATGTACGTATGTACGCACATATGCATATGTATTTGTACATTATCTCTCTCTCTCTATATCTATCTATCTATCTATCTATCTATACATATACAAATTTATATATATATCTGTCTATATATATATATATATATATATATATATATATATATAT
>JACYFF010003369.1:1142523-1156490 GCA_017589665.1 Selenicereus undatus | reverse complement strand
CATATGTTATTTTGGCACAAATCTTTTTGATTCTTGAAAAGAAACAGTTCAAGAGAGTTCAATTGTCCGAACTGAATTTTTACATTCATGGATTTATCAACATCAAGTGCCTAAGGTCCTTTGCTCCTAATCTCAAGGCGATCCAAATATCCAATGGGACACAATAAGCCCAAAGGGGCCTAAGTGTCAAACTGCCCAGAACACATCTGGCTCATGAACCCCACAATTTCAGCATAAGAAAATATATGACTTCCTCCAAAGCTTTAAACGTAGGGGTGAGCATGAAAAATCAGGGTGAGAACCAATTAGACTACCATCTCTTTGGCAACCTTCCTAGCTAAGTAACTGATCTATGAAAACCGGTATATAGACACGGATTAAAGCGTCGAAAGGTGATTTCAGGTGGGTCAGACAATGAATTATCCGCTCATCTCAGTCATGACTTTCGACAATAATTCGGTTTTATGATCAAGCAGCACCCTGTACTCATCTCGAAGCTAAAAATTGAAAGTACAATAACCAGAGTGACTGACAAGTGACAATACAATAACCATGGTGCCAAGTACGATGGTTTAGAACATCATTCTTCATGTGTCGAGTTCTAGATTTATTCAAAGGTTTAACGACAAAGATTCCACTGCAGTACAAGAAGCCAATTACTCCACCTTCAACACTTCGATCTCGAAGACTAAGACTGAGTTGGGTTGTATTCCCCACGCAGCAAATCCGCTGTTACCATATGCGTAGTCAGGAGAACACTGCAAATTTCAGCCAGAGAAATTGTCATGAGCCTCCTCAATCACAAAAAGATCGCCAAGAACAGAGATCAACACATACTATTTTTAAATTGGCAAATCTAATCAAAATGTCTCTCAGTATAGGTCTTGCTTTCGTAGGGTCCGATACATACGCAAAACAACGAACGTCAATTATTTAGCAAGGACCACGTATGCGTCCATGCTTATATAAGCTATAATAACTCTTGCAACATAAAGGGAGCAATGTCGTCTCCATGGGTCGGCTGATTTTCTCAGTTGCCTTGGATCCATCAAGAATTTAGTTATTGTAGTATTGGGGGAGGTGCAGGTCAGTTTTATGTAGGGTCATCTAGCGTTCATGTTACACTTCAAGTTCAACTTGCCTAGATGAATTGCTAAAGATATAAACAACAGCAAATACTGCAAGCTGACAATAGATTTGGCTACAGCCGTGCCTAATGACATTTTATTCATTACAAACCTGTAACATTTAAATCAAGATATAGAGTCAAACTTAGGGTCGAGTTGGTCTATGTTTTCAAATTTAGCTTTTTTTACATTTGAATAGCCCTATTATTTTCAAGGCACTGGTTTGTTGTAAAAGCATAGCAACAGCAGTATAAAGTTGCCAATAGGAAAGCAAAGGATTGAAACTTACAGTCAGTCGGGCAACTTCACCAACCTGCATTCCCAACACACCTTCGTCCCATCCTATAAAACCATATACCTCAGTTACTAGCTGAACCATCAGTTAATCAATGGAAATATTGAAGATGACATAAAAAGAATAACAGGATAATCTACGTTTCAGAAAATTATGTTGTGGCCAAGATTTTGTAGTTCAAGTAGTTCTCATCTAAGACAATGCTTTATCATTGGTTTCTGAGTGCCATATCTCATATAAACCAATGCATACATGTTCCAAAACATATGAGGTTTTATCTAATCATTTGCCTATTTTCCTAGAGCAAGTACCCAAAGAACAAAGAGGATCTCAAGTGACCTATTTAATCGCTTTCAAAATAAGAAAGAGCACCAAAAGACATGGGCAAACAAAACATTCAACAGGCCTACAGCAATGACGAGGCCTTGCTGTTTAAGTCCACATTTGTATTATTAGTAGATGAACTTTCTTTGCAAGGTAACAACGGAGGGAAGGCGACAAAGGTGGGACTTGGGAATAGCATCTAAAACCTAGCTTCTAGAACAAATTGAAGGAATGGCAAGAACATGTCAATTGAGAAGAACAAATAACCTATTAATATTCTCATTGCTCCACTCTTTAACCATAGATCATTCAGGCTAGTCCATCAGCAGGTTTTACATGCGTAGCTCAGCTTCAAAATCAGATGACAAAGGAAGAAACAAATGAAGAGTTACAGAAACACTCACCATCGGCTATAAACCAAATTAATCTGTTTTTGGGCACCTTCATGCACAACTTACCTAGAAGGAGTCAGATTTACTGCCCTAATACTATATACTCTGTGCAGAGGATCACCCATCAATTTTCATGCGATCAAAATCTACAATATTGTCAACCACCTAATGGCACTCTCCATAAGCATGTTAAATAGGTTTATCAGTTTGCACAGATATAAGCTCAGGAGAGGATTTGAATCATACAGACCAGAAATCAGCGCTCCATGAGGATCCACAATATGTCATCAAGAGGAAGGTAATTTTTGCACAGGGAATGGCACAACAACCCACACAAGGCAGCTACAACAAAAAGTTCAACCCTCATCCCAAGAAACTAACTGTAATAACCTGACCCGAGTTTTCCTGCTAGCTTTAACCCTTGTGCGTTATTTTTAAGGTGAACTCTGCCGGTTTGAAACCATAACTAGGAGTACTCAAGTGGTGCCTAGAACTAGAAGGTCTCGTTACTATTAAACCATTGCTTGGTGGTGTGGGATGTTAGACTAACATATTATACATTGCAACAAAAGATGACAAAACATATCATAGGGAAGCATAGAGGGCTTGTTCACAACCACAATACCTTTTATGACTTTACCCAAGCCAACGTTGAATGAAAAAGGTTCTTGTCCCGGATCCTTAGTGCTGAAATAAAATACAAAGTAAACCACAATTCAAGGGGTTAAAGTAGCAAGCAATGAAACACTAAACTATGTATGCACCAACGTCTACTCCATCACTGTTGTAAAGCAACATCAAATCAAACAGAGGTAATTCAAGAAAATAAATAAAACAGATTAATTACTCCATACCTCCAGAACTTTTGAGAAAGGTCTCTATTTTTCCCTGCAACATTTTGTAAGGTTAGGTAAGCATAGCTAATCCGCATCAAAAACCCAGATCAGGAAAGTTGATTAGTTGAACAAGAGGATTCCATGGCACAGAAATACCAATTCAAGTCATTCACTTTGACATCATGAACAAGAAATGATGTTATTACCTTATGCTAAGGGGTGATTTTGATCTCAAGAAAGGATGGTATTACCATTTTTTAAACTGGGTTTTAGCCCAAATCACCAGAAATTGCAAGCTTCAATTAATTGAAAGCAGAATTACATTTCTCAGTCAAACAACGATTGGTTAGCCCATCAGGGGCACAAGCTTACACACCCAGTTCAATGGAGTGAGAAATACAGTGATGAAAAAGCACTGCAAATTAGGGAGATAAGGAAGAAAGCATACCAAAGCCCGTGCAATGGACAGTGACCTTCTGACCACGAACGGGCTTGGGCCCGGTTCCAGCCCGAATAACTTCCTTTTCCACTCCCATCTCCGGCGGCGGCGGGTAGGTTTTGATTTCTCCGATTTCGCTGAACTACAAGACGCAGCCACTAGATCCACCACACCAGTACACTGCACACTATATAAATACGTTCAGCTAAGCTGTCACGTGACCTGCACGCACGAGTGTTCTTTTTTATTTTTTTTTTGTGGGCAATTTTTTTTTTTTTGGATAAGAGAAAAAGAATAATTTAAAGGGCAGCCCGGTGCACAAGCATCCCGCGTTCACGTAGGGTCCAAGGAAGGGCCGCACCCCAAGGGGAGAAAAAGAATAATTTATTAATGAAAAACTATGCAACATATACAATGAATATCTTCTAAAAAAAGTAAATCTAAAACATCAAATTAAATTCTTCTCTATATATAGCTAATGGTAAATAACTAAATATACTGTCAACTGAGTTTGAACTTGTAACATTGTTGTTGCTATCAACTGTATTCTTTTAACGACAATGCATCTTTTCCGAATATTGGCGAGCTATAATATAACTTCATAGAGCAGATACCCAATTGACATAGTAGATGATACTTGAACAGGAGATCTTCACAGTAAAACTACATGAAATTCTATTGTTGACACATTCCTTAATCGAAAACGTAAATCTTCATAGTAAAACTCTACTTTGCCTAAACCTATTAATGAAATTCCATTGCCTAAACTGAAAGGAATGAAAGTGTGACATTTACTTATGTTTTTGATGTGTCATGACTTCTCATTTGTGATGGGTGAAGCCCGTTTCCTCTGTTTACATCCAGACCCATGACAAAAAGCTTGAACTCTGACCTTATCATGCTTCCTTATGTCAGTTATGTGCATGTTATACCCTTTGACTATTCTGTAGTCATCAAGAGCTTGTCTAAGTAGCCTCTTCTGAATAAACATCATCCCCTGAAGCAGTTCAGTATTAACAAGTGTTGTACCAAGGTTATACCAAAAGTGTGGAAGTCTTTTTGCCCTGTTTTTCCCCACCACCATCATCTTCTGACTCGCTATCATCTTGCCTATCTATACATTACTAGCATGGATTCAAAATGTGGCCAATCTGCAACGAAATAGCAGCATAGGAAAGGTTTTTGAGTTGGTTGAATCGCATTTTCACCGTGATAGAGAAGGCGATTTCCGCATTAGAGTGATTTTCAATATCGCGATCGAAATTGTATTTTAAACCCTTGATTACCAATTGGTAAACTTCATTTACTTCATAATAAAGATCATCACTAGGCCCTGCCTAGTTACTTGAAGCATTAGTTGTGTATTGTAGAAGGGCTCTCTTGCTCTCTAGCATACCTCGGCTTTTAGTTCACTTCCCTACTTTCCTCAGCACTAGCATCAGATTCCAGGTTAGATTCACAAAATATACATTTTGATTTTGTGTCTTGGGGCCTGTAGACATTTGAGTCCAATTATCAACATCACTATGTTCTACATATAACTTCACAAAAAGCACCTTGAAACACATAATTTGATAAACTTTGCATCACCTTCTATTGCCACATGACTAATGAAAAGGAAAATTTTGCCTCATCAAATGAATTGTCTATATCCTGTGCTCACCATATCCTAGGTCATCAGTCACAATATCTTTTATATCATCTAAGCTTGATTACTTTGGGTCAAGATCTACTAGAGGTACCTAGGGAAATAGTTGAGCTGAGTCAACTCATGAACCCTTACGAGGCGGCTCACTTCTTGGCATGCCAAGCCTAGCTCATAGGGATCTTAAGGCGAGCTTATTTGATTATCCAAGCAGAGCTCCAGTCCAAGCCTCATGAATCTAGGCTCGCTAAGCCTAAACAAGCTAGGTTAAACAAATTGAGCCAATGAACTAAGCTAAAAAGCTTAGCGAGCTAACACAATCCTTCTTATGAAACAAATATTAAGATTTGAATACTTGAAGTTTTTTTGTAAAGCTAATTACTTTATCCAGAACTACTGTGTTATGGTCACATTGTCACGACACTATAGAGTACTTTTACCTTCCAATGCAACTTTTCTGTCATTTTACCTCATTTACCTTGTTACCATTTAAAATCTTCATCCACTTATATGCTCGCGTAAAGCTAGAGTTGGAGTAATTGCACAACTTGTGCAAGCTTGCATTCTTAACCTTATTACCCATTGACTACTAGCAGCCCATCAACTATCAATGTGAGACAATTACAACTGTTCGTTCACCACTCTTATTATGTTTATATGAAAGCCCCATTATGCATGTGAATATTAATAAGCAAAGTCCATATCAAATCCTAAAAGATAACTTTTTATCTGTGTCTTAAATAAGTTAAGTTTGGGCTCAAACTGGTAAAGCATTGAAATAGTCAAGATTAGTTTTCAGTATCAAATAGAGTTAACCTAGGCCCTAGCTTTAGACGAGCTGAGCCTGAGCTTCATTTTACCGAGCTCTCTAAGTCATGATCCAAACCTAAGCCCAACCCAGAGTTCACAAGCCGAGCTTTGATCTTGGCAAACTTAGGCGTGGCTTGAGTCGGCTCAAATATACCCCTTCATGTAACACCCCATCAAGATACACTAGTTAAGGAGTCTAAACAAATGTGTCACGTTGATGGACATGCAATCTACCATTGAAAGACATACTATCATTGAAATCAACATACAAATTTTTAGGTTTCTCAGATTCTGACATTCATAATACCATTGTTTAGAAAGATATAAATTTTAACGTCATAACTCAAAATGCACTCTCAATCACCGAAGTTGCAACCAAATAGAGACATTATGTTGCCATATAGGATTCGAACACTGCATCTACAAAATTGCTAGAAAAATATAATTCTTGCTCATACATTCATCATCCAAACTATAACAAAGATTATCACAATCAAAAAAGACAATTTAAATTTTTTTTTTTTCCAAACATGCCATAATAAACCCTAAACCCCTAAAAATTACCTAAACTCAGTCTTTTGGTGTCCAAGTTGTGTTGCTCTTTTTCAGGTGGGCAGGAGGGTCTCAGGAATATAAGATCTGTACAAATCTAAACCATGCATAGAAATCGCAAATAAGTGATTTGATACACCATCTATAATTTATATTGCATGGGAGGACGACGTAAATATTTAATTTTTTTAAGGTAGTGTTAGGTTGGGGAGAAAATGATTTTTTCGGAAAATAATTTTCCAACTTTCTATTGTTTGGCATGATAAAGGATAGAAAACTATTTTCTAAGGAAAATGATTTTTCCCCCAATGGAGGAAAATCTTTGATGATATGGTCGGCTAAATTCAAGTGTAAAGTGCAAAATTTAATTTCAACCGTTTGGATCGAAACTTGACTATCCAATGGGAAAGATTAAAATAAACTCAAATTTAAATTTTCAGCTCAAATTTTTTTTATTTGATCGATATTTATCTCTATCATGACAATTTAATAGAAATTTTTTGCCACTAAAAAAATTTAGTTGACTCGCCAGTAAAACAATTTTAATGGTTTAGATCGAAAATTAATCATCCGATAGAAAATATTAAAATGGGCTCAAATTCAAATTTTGAGTTTGATATTCTTTCATTTGCTCAATATTTTTTTCCCCACGACAATTCAATTGATATTTTCGCTCTTTAAACAGTGAAGTCAATCTTTTACACCACTAGAATAATTTCAATAGTTTGGATCGAAACTTAATCATCGAATAAAAAAGATTAACATATGCTAAAATTCAGATTTTGAGCACGATATTCCTTCATTTGGTAAACTTTTTTTTTTCCCACGACAATTCAATCAACATTTTTCGTCACTTAAACAATTCAGTTGATGTTTTTTGTCACTAAAATAATTTCAACAGCTGATATTGAAACTAATTATCCAAGAGGAAGTATTGAAAAAAAAAACCCAAATATGAATTTTAAGATCAAACCTCATTCATTTGGTCAACATTTATGTTAGCTACGGCCATTCAGTCAATATTTTTCGTCATTTAAACAATTTAGTTAACTTTTTCCTTTTTTTCATGCAAAATGAGTTATCTCGTACCAAATAACAGAAAACATGAAATGAAAATCAATTTTCCCTGAAAAAACATTTTCCACAAAAAATGATTTTCCGAAAAAATCATTTTTCTTCCAACCAAACAATGCCTAAAAATTTATATCATTGACTTATTTGTAATATTTGATTAGTAATTCTGATTCCATCATTATTTTTGAATGTATAGTTTATATTAGGCAAGCAAAACTAACCCACTCTCAAATCTATGCCCCAAACCAGACCCCAAACCGACATTGAAAAGCTGAACTGATTTGTCCCAAAGCTCTTAAACGAACCTAACCATCTCGAACTTGATCCCATTTGGACTTATATGTCTGTATTCAATTCAGGCCCGAACGGATTCAACCCGCTAACCTAAACCAACCGAATTCAAACTGTCAATTACTATTGTACATCTTACCAATTAGTATCTTTGTTGTCATGAAGGGAACTAACAGACACAGAACATCCACCTTATGATCATTCGATTCATTCTTGTTCATTGTTAGTACTCATTACATTGTTAATCCAGATGAAACTAATTACAACATATTGAACGTAAAACACCTCTACGTCTAGAGAGATTTAGATATATGCAATTTTACACCTCATTATGCAGTCTTACCCCTAGGGACAAAGTTGTTTCTAACCTAATCAGACGTATAGACATAAAATAAAAAACAACAAATTGGACAAGATTACAATCATGTGAAGCTAATGGGCTCAGTCTGCAACACCAGCCTCAAGCAATCAGGAAGGATAATAGGAACCAAATAGACCAAAACCAGACCCATGGCTAAGAACCGAGTCTCCTCTTTCTGCACAGGTTCTAAATTACATAGAGAAGTCATACATGCATGCTTTGGGAGGCAAACACACAAACAAATTACAGCTCCCATAGTTCGAGCACAAGCTTGGCATTGGGATTTCACAGTTGACAACAAAGCTATCACAAGGTTAGTTCTAAAGGCAAGCTTCAGACTCCTGCAACAACATGATAACACAAACTTCAGGTTTCCGAAGTGGCTGTCATCTCTTCCTCCGTTTGGTCTCAACCTGCACAACACAATTTTGAGAATATTGTATGAGAAAATCAGCAAAACATAACCAAGCAATGTTGCTCTTCTGAACAGGGGGCGTGGAACATGTTACTAGATTCTCTACATCTTATCCTTAGTCAGGACTGGAACAGGTAGCCACCAAAGGTCATTGACTGCACTATGGGAGCATACTTTACCACTTAGTTACACTGAGATCTCACATTAGGACCTATGCAAATCATCCGGAATGGAAAACATAACCATAAGGGGTTTGAACCTTCCATGTAATTATTCCATCCAAGGAAAAGCACTTGAAGTCCCATAAAATGTTCCAAAGACTTTGATGCTCAAGAGTCAGGAGAATTGCTGAGTCAAATGCCAGGAAAGAAAATATAGGGAAAAGAAAGTGATCGTCCAAGAGTTCTTTCCATGGACTCCAGAGAATGCAAAGTGCATGCTACATATGCATATGCCATATTCATCCCTATATGGTATGCATGTATCTTTAGCTACTCCACTTTCCATTAAGCTGAAATCTTTCAGCTACTCCACAGAAGTTCTTTTCATACCTATCGGAAACACATATTCCAACATGTCAAGCGAATCTTTCAACTGACAAAAATTATTTATCAATGCAGGGCCCACAAGGGCAAGCATGCCATGTGCAAAAGAGTTCAAAAGACGCCAGTTATGATGGTGGCTGCCTGTCAGTTCAACAAAGGTCTGCCCTGTAACAAAACCCAACAAGACCTTGTGCTCCTAAGGGAAGATAATGCCCTCCTTTTTGTTAAAGCATCACATCAGAAGACTGACTGACAATAACAGCTAACATTAGTAAGAATGAAAATACGAACAAGCAACATTGCTGATCTAAAGTCCTTCAAAAGGACGCTTAAGTTAATATCATGGGGTATCAGGGGTGAAGCATAAAGGTACAAAAAATAAACACACTTAGCTATGAGTAAAATCAAGAAAAGAAGAATGTATCCAGTCTTAAGCTCAATTTGCCAAGCCACCTAAGAAACACCCTCTCCAAGACTTCATATCCCGTGTCTGACACTGATTGGATATCAGCGCTCTCAGACACTCTTTGAACACTCTCAAGTGCATGTGAGATAAACACAGATGGCACAAACAAACTGGGTTGTGTTATCGATAGGGTGGGGCACACACTAAGCAATTTGTCAGTGTTCCACACAATCAGCCACCCTCTCCAAGGATAAAAACATCGAACAAACTATAAACACACAAGCAACTAAATAGCTATGGTTTTTCGACATGTCAGTGTGTCAATATTGTGTACTGTCGTGTCATGTGGTGTGTGCCTGCCTCGCATCAGTATATGTGATTGTTACAAACATCAAAGACACTAACCATTAAAAATAAAAATAAAAAGAGGTCAAACATCCATACATGGAAAAAAAAAAAACAAAAAAAGATAACATATCTGTGCCTTTAATAACAAAATCAGCAAGAAACATCACCTTGCCATCAGCTAATGGTGATGCAGAGAATGTGTTGCTTGCTTTCTTGGGATCTTCCTCGGATGCACAATCAGAGCACAAAAAGTGGTCCAGCTTCTTCGCTTCTTCAATTGTCATGCCCATGCAAGAAGGATGGAACCTACAAGCATTTGAACATCACAAGAGTATAACAGGAAAAAAAAAATCATACTCAAATGCATTATTACATCATACTTCAATTTTAGCATGCATCAAACATAGTAACCACCATAGATACCATAACATAGTCCTCGTTCTGAACAAGAATGAGCTAAAAAAAATCCTTTTTTGTCCATGGAGCAAGATCTTAGGCAACAATAATTAATCTTGTAGTTACATAACCCAACTCGAATTTCCTTGCACTAAACATATACGCTAACGACCACACGGTTGGATTCAGTTATTCCCAAGGACCTCAATACATTCATCTTCTAATATGGCGTAGTCAAACCTAGATCTTGACCTCCCCAAGGCCCAAATCCCACCCTAAGGGCGTCACCAGGCAATCATCATCATTACTTTTGCATGAAGTGACCAAAAGTGCTGCCACATATCAACGACGAGCAGTTTAGTGCGGAATGAACAAAATGACACTAATTGAGCCATAGACTCGATCAAACAGACAGCATGTTCAATAAAAGAAAAATGCATAACTTTTTCTGTTTCGTTCTGATTTCATCAGTTCCAAAAATAAAGCATCCAGCACTGCACAAATCATGCACATTCTTGCAAAACAGAATTTTGAGCACAAACCAAAATTTTGATGAATCGAAATTAAATTACCAGTCCTTACAACCCTCACATTGCACCATAAGATCGTCTGGGTTATACGGCATTTCACATTTGCAATACCTACAACAAACAAACACCAAAAAAAATCACACCCACAATCAACAAAATTATCAAAACTCCAAAAACCCAACTCAAAAACAACCACCAATGCCCTCAATTTCAAGCAAAAACATCAACTTACACTGCAACACGGTCAGGAGTGAAAGCACCGGTGGCAGCCTTGTATTCAAATCTACAAAAGTAATCATCAGCCCCAACATTCTCAAGCTTAGTGTAGTTCTTGAATGAGTGAACGGTGCACTTCCCTTCAATGGTATGAGCACTCTGTACATCATAATGGTCAGACATGAAGAGCTCCTTGGCCCCATGAAACTGCCTTCGACCACCCATGGATTCTTCCGGCCGATAATACCACCGCACCCTCACTTTCACGTTGTTCCGACCGTCAGCCTCAATCTTTTCCACTCTCGCAACGTACGGTGGTTTTCCAACATCCGAAGGCCTCATCAAAACGCAATCTCCAGCTAATCAAACCAAAAATTCAATCGATTGATCCAAAATAAGCCCACAAAAGAGGGAAAATTCCCAAACCTCTCAGTAGGAGAGAGAAAAAAAAAAAGCAAGACTATTTCAAGAAATTACCTCGAACAATCTTGTTGGTGCCTTTAATGGTGTACGAGTCAAGGTCACGCTTGCCCGGCCGAGTTTTCGCCATTGGAGGGAAGGGCAGAACCACAGCAAGGAGCGAGAATGAGGTGAGTGATTGACCGATGAAGAAATGTGGGGAACTTTTGTGGAAGAAATGGAAGGCGCAAAACCCTAGACTTTTGGGGGAGAAAAAGAGCAACCCTAGATCTTCTGGGTTTTCATGGTGATGTGAATAATTGAGAGAGTGAGTTAGCTTTCCTTTCAGCTTTACTTCGGGTCTGTTCTTTTCGTGGGTCAATTTATATTTATCCATTTCAATTTACTTCAATGTATTTCAATCCATTTCAACCTACTTCAACTCACTTGAAAAATAAAATACCAACTTCAACCTATCTCAACCTACTTCAACCCACTTCAACCAACTTCAACCCACCTTCTTTCATAATTTTAATAATTTGTAAAGTATCATGTGAGATTTAAGGCCTGTTGTTTTCGTTGGTAAATTGGGTGGGCAAAAGGGTGAAGTAGGTTGAAGTAAGTTGAGGTGGGTTGAGGTAAGTTGAAGTTGATAAATTGGGTGAGTAAATTCCTAGCTTTTTGGAACTCTAATCTGCCATATCATTAAAAGTTTCGCAATTTTAGAGTTTATATTCTATCACTTCTTCAACTTATTAAACTCAATTTTAATCATACAATAAAAATATTTATTATGAACTTAACTTATAACACACAACTTATTTTTTTAATCATTTAAAAATTATATATTTACTAAAAAAACAAAAAATATATTAAAAAAATCACAAAAAGACAAAAAACAAAGAAATGGGGGAAGGAACACCTGGCCAAGGCATCCCACGTGTCTTACACATTTCCCTCCTGCTGCCAGTAGCTCCCTGACACGCCATTTGCCTCACAAGCCACTGACTGCTAATGCTCTAAGTTCTATGAGGATCTCCACAATATAAAAATGGAAAAAAAAAAGAAAAAAGAAATTAACATTTTGGTGCTAGTGACTATTCTTAGTGGTAAGCTAATTTTTTTGCTCACTAGTTGAGGTTTATCTCTGCCACATTGGTTTGTGAGTCAACTATTCGGCTCATAATCTTCTATCACTCCAATACAAGACTTACAACTTTGGTTCACCAAATAAAATAATACACGTGAACTTACTCTACAATACACACCTTCTTTTTAAAATTAAAAAAAAGGAAATACCAATAATTTTTTTTTAAAAAACAAAAAAAAACAAGAAAAAAAATGGTGAGCTAGCCTAGGGCTCTCGGCTAGCCTTGTGAGTCGCTCGACGACTCAGTCCCTGCCAGCAACGCGAGCCGCTAGACTCGGCTCCCGAGGCGAGCGAGCCTCCTATTAGAGCTACTCTAAGTGCTTGGATTCTATACCAAATTAGCTACTTAGGTTGTGTTCGGTAACCGCATTTTGGGTAGCGTTTCGTGTTTTGACCAAGTCAATACACAAATTAGTTAATTTTTAGTGTTCGGTGAACTAGTGTTTTGACTAGCATTTCAAGTAACGTTTAGCGTTTTAAGCAGCGTTTTTGAAAAGGTAATAGTATTAATGTTTGACATTTAAAAGTAGCATTTCATATGTTTTAGCCAAAAAAATATCTTTAAAAATTTTATCTTTGAAAATTAACTATATTCTTTCATGTCAATTTACATTAATCAACTAGCCTAACAACTAAATTTAACGAACATATTAGTTTAAATCGCTCACCAAAACAGCTATCCACTAATAGCTAAATTAGAAACGCTATCCGCTATCTAAACAGTTATCCGCTATCTGAACCACTATCTGCTACCTAAACAACTAATTTTGCCGAACAGGGCCTTAGGCCTGTTCTTTTCTGCGATTGGAAAGATTTAACTTATAACTTATAGTTCCTTACAGGCTTTTACATCTCTTTACATTTTCTTACATCTTCTCAAATCTCCTTATATATTTTTTTATTACATTAACTTATCATCTATTTTATTCTCATATTTATATAGAAATATGTATATATATATTTTTTCTACAACTAATATGAAAAAACTTACAGCTTTTCTAAGAATATAATATTTGTGTAAACATAAAACTAGAATTTAACAATGTAAATTAATATGTGAGTTTCAACATGAAGCACATATGCTATTATAGAGAAAATAAGTCAACATATTTTAAAATTATAATACCAAACTCACATTTATATTTAAGTGTCGACTTGAATCATGCAAGAAAATAGTCAAATTGCAGGTGACGAAAGTATTTCGGCTATTTCATCCATAAGTTTATCCATGACAATCTGATTGATATCATCGCACAATTGAACATTAGATTGGTGGGGAAAAAGAACTGTTTTATTGTATAGCACAATGCTTGTACTCAAAGTCATGAGAAATTAATTTGGATTGACTTTAGGATGTCGTGAGATTGGATAGTAAAATTAGCAATCATTATATATATATATATATATATATATATA
>JACYFF010003369.1:1047077-1072586 GCA_017589665.1 Selenicereus undatus | reverse complement strand
ACAATATAAATCGGCTTAACGAATCGGATAAAGTCCCGGGTGTTACAATATTGCATTTGTTAGTATTTTGTAATCATACTTTGAGTTAAGGTGCATCACAACTTATATAAATGGTTGAATATATGTTATTTCAATTATGGGGTGAGTTGGGTAATTAAGTGGGTAATGCAATGATACAGGTACCTCCAGTTAGCCTTGTTCCATTACGAAACGTCGATAATGCCTCCAATTAAAAGACTTCCGCTGTTAACCAATAATTTATGATTAATTAGGTTGAACTAATCATGAATTAGGAATTGGGGGGCGTTACACCACTATTGCTTAATTTACCAACTTATCCAAGACCCAAGCAATCATTCATGTTTTGTAACATATGGATGAAGGAGCCTGCTTTCAATGATGTTGTATTGGCTTAGACTAAGGCTTTGCCAAAGGTTAGCAAAATGAGCTAGCTTTAAATGTTTCTATGCAGGCTGAGAAATTGTCTTAAACGACTTAATAAAGATATATTTATAGAAATATATGCTCAACAGACAACTACTAAAGATAAACTATCCAGATTACAATAGTCTCTTCACAATGACCTCAAAACTCAACACTACTTAATCAAGATGAGACTCTAAGAAAGGAGTATATTGGCAGTACTCAATCATCTCTATCACTATTCAACCAGCATATCAAAGCTGATTGGATTGGAATAGGTGATGATTGCACAAGGATGTTCTCTGTCAGAGCTAAATAAAGGGAAATGGCTACTCATATTTACATATTGCATGATCACAAAGATCAGAAGGTTTAAGGATCTGAAGATGTTGCCAAAGTTAGGTCTAAATTCTATAGTGAGCAACTAGGTTAGCAAAGGATACACAAAGCAAGCATTGATGTTCAATTGTTTTTACTTGACCTCTACTTACAATTGAACAACAACTGAGGCTATGCTCCCCCTTTTCTGACCAACGAATAAGAGAGACAATCTTCTTAATAGCTAATACTAAATCACCAGGTCCAGATGGCTACTCAAGTGGTTTTTTCAAAGCTTGTTGGCCGAAAATATGTCCTCTAGTATGTACTGTTGTGCATGAATTCTTTCATAAGGGAGTCATGCCTTGGTTTTTTAGTACAACCGACTTAGTTATATTGCCTAAAGTCCCCAATCCTTAACATGCCACTAGATTTAGGCCCATTTCATGCTGCAATGTTATTTATAAATGCATCCAAGCTGTTTTGCAATAGGCTAAAGGAAGTTCTACCTCACATGATTCATTAAAGCAAAGGTGTCTTTGTGAATAGTAGGGAGCTGCTCTTCAATGTTAAAATTGACAACATATTTCTCTTAGGCACATATTAAAGTTGACCTCTATAAGGCTTTTAACTTAGATAGTCAGATCATTGGGATTTTCTACATAAGTTGCTCAGACACCTCAAGTTCTCTCAAATATTTCTCAAATGGGCGATGGCTTGTGTCACCTCTATTACTTTCACTCTCAATTTAAATGGTCAAAATTGTAGCACTTTTGAAGGGGGCAGGGGGTTGATACAGGGGGACCTTTTTTAACCATTACTGTTTGTGCTCTTAATAGAGTATTTGTCAAGACTTTTTCATGTTGCAAGTAAAAAGCCAAGTTTTCAGTTCCATCCGTATTGCAAGTCATTGAGGCTAACTCACTTGCTTTTTGTGGATGACTTAATCCTTTTTAGCAAAGCTGATACTACCACATTACAACATCTTATTTAGGCTTCGACAAGTTCTCTTGTTGCTCAAGACTTACTACAAACTCGACAAAATCTACTTTTGGACGGTGTAGTATTGCACTACAACAGGCCTGCGTCCATATAACATGTTTCAAAGAAGGAAACTTGCCTTTTAGGTATCTAGGGGTACCTACTGCAGTAAGTACGCTAAGCAAAATTGATGTATGTCATTTGTGGAGAAAATGGCTACAAGAATCAAAATGTGGCCCTCTAAAAGCACTTCTTAATGCAGGAATAATAGTGCTAATAAATTCAATGTTGTTTGGAATGTTCAATTATTGGCCTCCATTTTCATTTTACCTCAAGAGATAGTTGCTCAAATCACCAAGCTCTGCGGGAACTATCTTTGGGGAGCTGATATAGAGTTTAAAAATGTCCCCTCTATCTCTTGGCAAACTATCTATGGCCCAAAGAGTCATGGGGGTCTAGGCATCAAAGATTTTTTAGGTTAGAACAAGGTAAGTATAGCAAAACTTGTTTGGGTAGTGGCTTTAAAGAAGGACTTGTTGTGGGTGAAATAGGTACATGGTGGGTACTTAAAAAATAAAGATTGAAGGGGTTATAACCCTTCCCATGACACAAGTTGGTCCTGAAAAAAGCTTTGCAGAGTCAAGAATACTTCCAACTAATTTTTCTAAAATTTAATCAATGAAGGGGAAAGAGAAATGGTTCTTTTTAGTGATAGAATTCAGCTTTCCGTAATCAATACACACTCTCCATCATGTGGTCTGTCTAATAAGAATTAGTTCATCTTCTTTATTTTTAACCACAGTTGTGCCAGATTTCTTAGGGATTACTTGAATTGGACTGACCAATTGACTATCAGAAATAGGGTAGATAATGCCTACATCTAAAAGCTTCATTGCCTCTTTCTGGATAACTTTTTTCATGTGAGGGTTCAGTATACGTTACATTTACCTAATAGGCTTTGCATCGTCCTCTAAGTGAATTCTATGCATGCAAATAGTTGGATTAATCTCTTTCAAGTCAGCAACCGACCACCCAATAGCACCCTTATGATTAAACAAGACACGAATCAATTCTTTCTCTTGATCATAATATAAAAGAGAGGACACAGTGACAGGTAGGGTCTCCTTAGGGCGTAGAAACATACACTTGAGTAAATCAAGGAAAGGCTTCAACTCAAGTTTAGGTAAGGATACAACAAAAGGTGGCATAGGAGAACTAGCCAAAGGTGAAAGGGGTTCACAAGTGGACGCCCAAGACAAAGACTCAAGATAAGGAGTGAAATCTGGAGTAAAATCCATGTCATTTATTGCACCTCCTAAGTCAAACAATCTCAAATCCCCATAGGAAAGACAGGTTCCTAAGGGATCATTACTGAGAATAGTAAATAAGGCCTCTTCAATCATTTTATCAATTACATCAACAAAGAAGCATTCATATTTATCTTCAAACACAGGTTGAGAAAAAGTTTTAAAAATGTTAAGCCTAACCCTTATGTTCATAACCGAGACATCTATCACTCTCGATCTACAACTAATGGTGGCATTAGCTGTGGCTAGAAAGAGACGTCCTAAAATCAGAGGGATTTGCTTAGGAGCATAACTAGCGTCCATGTCTAATACAACAAAGTCAATAGAAAAAAATCCTTTATCAATTTGAACTAAGACACAACTTAAAGGTCTTTAGAATGTCATCTCTTTGCCTATCTTTCTTAGAAGGGAATAGTGCATCCAAAGCTTGAGGGTAAGAACTCTTCGCTTATATGTCACAGTGGGGTCAGACATAGTAAGGGAAGTGGATGGGTCATTTCCTTTTTTTAGTTTTGAGGCCATTCTTAATGGTCTTAGGTCTTTAATTTTTATCATGTTCCTTCTCGTTCACCTCATTATCTACTTGTTTACCACTCTTAAGAACCATTACAACTTTTAATTGTTCAAATTGTTGGCCTTAGGATTCTATATGAGATGACTTGGAATTTTTCCTTCTTCTCTTTTACCTATAGCTATGGCTAATTGCCTAAATTGGGTTTCTAATTTAGCTATAGATTGTGAGTAAGAGTCAATGATATGCATTTTAGACTCAATTTCTTAGTCCTTAGAATCAGCATTTTGCACAATTGAAGTTAAGGTACCAAAAGCACAAATTATCTTATCTATATCGGAGCTCATAGATAGAGCTTGATGACAGGAAAGATGAGCACATCTTTAGTTTTGGAAACCAAGAGGGGGTAGGTCTGCTATACTAGGCTTGAGAATTCTCAACATTTTGAGACCTCCATGAAAAATTAGGATGTTTTCTCCAGCCATAATTTAAGTGTTATAATAAGGATTATTAGATGAAAAAAAAATCTTTGGGCAACATTCACTTGTTCAGTCACATAGTCAGAGTTACCAACATAAGAATAATCAACAGAAGCATGTATGGGACTGGTACAAATCGAACACACATCTTGCACAGAGGGGACATTAGACACTTTGTTCATGAACAACAATTGATCAAATTTCTTAGTTAACACATTAACTTTACTAGAAATGTCAATTGAATATGAAACCTGATAAATCCTCCCTTTACTTCCTAATTGCCTAGGCAAATCAGAATATGAGGAGGCAACATGCAAATGTGAATTTTCACTTAAATGTTCAAATAATTCCCAAACTTCTTTGGCAGTCTTATACAAGAAAACCACCACCACAAGATGCATCGATCATCTGCCTATTGTACTCATCTAAGCCAGAATAAAAACTCTGGATGAGTTGCCATATAGGGACCTTACGGTGAGAACAACTTCGCAACAACTCTTTAAACCTTTCCCAACTTTCATGCAATTCTTCATTTTTATTTTGTGATAAAGTGGCTATAGCATGTCTTAAGGCAATCAGTTTACCAATAGAGAATTTTTTTTTCAAGAATTCATTTTGCATTTGATCCCAAATGGTGATATCTATCGTAGTATCCAGCCAAGCTTTAACTTTATCTTTCAAAGAGAAAGGAAAAAGGCGCAAAAGAAGAGCATCACTAGAGACATTATTAAAGAAGACAGTAGAACATATCTCTAAAAATGCATTAACTTGCTTGAAAGAATTTTCAGACTCTAACCTATAAAAGGACAGAACCATTTGGATGAGAAAATGCTTAATCTCAAATGGCTCATAGCAACGAGCATACGGGCACTCATTGGTGAATTATAAGCGGCGGGCGTGAAATACTCCTGAAGTTGCTTAGGTGAAGTTTGTTTTATTCCCATCCTTTTCTTAGATTCACATTTCTTAGCTCTTATCTTATTTAAGGAACATTCAATTTCACAATTATATTCTTCAAGATCTAAAAATAAAGAACGTCTACAATGTATATACCCACAAACAATCAGGATAATATGAAATCACCACCGCAATGACCAACAAACAAAATAAGAAGAAAAGAAAAAACATGAAATAAATAAATAAAAAGGAAAGATCCAAAGGAAGGGGAAAAAATAAAAAATAAAATAAAATAAAAAGAGAATAAATGAAATAAAATAGAGGGGGATTGTTTGATTAAATGAAATAAATAAAATAACATAAATAAAATAGTTAGATTATATTATATTAGATTAGGAGGGAATGGGGAGAATAGTTAGATTACAGGGCAATGGGGAATGAAATAAAAGGAATGGGAGTTGAGAATAAAGAAAATAAATAAAAATTATTAGATTGGCTAGGAATAGGGGGAAACCAATAAACAAAAATAATAAAAGGAAGAGAAAAATTCAAAAATCACTATTTGTTCTCCGGTAACAGCGCTAAAAACTTGATATGAATTTTATGTTTAATCTTAAAGCCCTTTTTACTTGCAAGTACACCGAGTATAGGGTGTCGATTCTACGAGGAATAATAGCGATTTTTAATTTAACTTTTTCAATTATAAAGAATAATTCAAGTGAGGAATTCAATTATCAATATGGATCAAAGACATAAAAGAAAAGAAAATGAGTCAAGAAAATAGAGAAAAACCAAATAAGAGAAAAATCTACAACTTTGGATTTTATCAATGACACAAATATTGAATTACTAACTCATAGGGGGGTTCAGTTAGTCTCTTATTCATCCTAAGTTACAAACATTAAGCCATAAATTAAAAAGATAAATTATAATTATCAAATGATATTATTTATCTAATAGGCAGCATGAATCATTCTTTTTAGACATAGCTCATCTAATTTCTAGCATAAATTATTTAATTTTAACAATTATAATTTTAAACTCAATTACACAACATCATATTAACCTACAAGGTCTAATATTCATTTGAGGTAGCAAATTAAACTATTTTAATCAACATGAATAAACAATAGTATTAAAATGCATACATAGGTTAGGATCAAGAATAAACTCAAATTATGCAATGTAAGAGACAAAAATAACCCCAAAAGAAATTAGTAATCAATATTATTAATCAAGAATTCATCATAATCCTATAAGAGCAACTTAGCCGGCCACAATTAGCGAACACACCATCGAAGTGGGTCTACGCATACTCTCAACATTGGTATATTTCACTTCCTATGTCCAAGCTTTAGTACTCAATTATACGAAACCATAGAATTAAGTGGAAACTACCAAATTTGACTCCTAAATGAGGTGAGAAGAAAGAGAAAAAAAAAAGCTAATGAAACTTATTTTCTTATTAACTTCTCAGCCCAAATGGTTATCTTACAAAAGACTCTCTACTCTCTAAAAATTAATAGGCGGAAGACGAGAGAATGGAAGAATGCTTGGATACTTGAATGAGTGGATGAATGAATAGATAATGTTTTGCTCCAACCTTGACTCTTTTTTATAGTGAAAATTTCACCTCTCTTGGTGCCAAAAAAATAATGAAAAATTAATTTTAATTAATTTCTTGGCTGTTATATTTCATAAAAAAGGACTAATCTTTAGCTAAAAATTAATATTAATTAATTATTTTTGACTAGGTTAACAATTGATGCATGTGAAAAATTAGGCACTTGATAAAAATGGAGTTGCTGGGAGTTAGGAACTGACTGCTGCTGATGAACCGAGGTCTGCAGAACCAGCCCAAAACATGTGGAGAACGAGAAAGGAGGGAGAGTGAGGAGCAGGCTTAGCATGGAAGCGGGTGAGGGTCGCGGGCTAACAGGCCCAATTACAAGGGGAAGGTAAGAGAGAGCTAGTGAGAGGAAGAAGGGGGATGCGGCTCGGCCTCGAAGTGCAGACAAGGCTCACTAGCTGAACTAGGAGGGAGAAGAGAGGAATGCTGAGAGGAAAAGAGCTAATCGACTACAAGCTACTACGGGACGAGCATTTGGAAGATTGGGCCACATAAGTGTGAACAAGGTCCACGTGAAGGAGACAAAGAGAGGGAGAAGGAGTTGTTGGTGGTACAAGTGGGACGCACGGAACAAGTTGGGGCTGGCCCATTTCGGGCTGGGCAGAGGAGGAAGACAAGCCCACATGGTTATAGGTCAAATTCTTGGGCCCTCAAGCATTGAACTACAATTGTGATTTGCTCGAATTATTTGGTTCCATTTCCGAATTCAACTCTTCTTTTTTTTCACCTGAAAATCATAAAAAACGTCCATTATTCTTCCATGAAAATATATTTTAAGGACTAAAAAGTAGTTAAAATGGAGAGAAATTCACATATATAATATGAGTTATCATAAGTCGTTGGTTCACTGCCAGCCACGGACCTCACATTTGGATTCGCCACCAACCGCCGACCCTAAAGAGCCTCAAATACCCAAGTCACGCTGCTACCATCACAAGCGCCACTGGAGAGCAAAGACGTTCAAACGACAACCACTGTTGTTAGTTGAGTTGATTCCCGCCGGTAAGCGCTTCTTTTTCCTCAAATTTGTTCTATTTTGGCCAACAACCCCTTCTCTTGTCGTCCTCTGCCCAGGTTATAACACCCCATTCTTTCCCTTGCTAGTTTAAATGGCTTCTCTAGTGGCTGGAGCAAAAACGAAAACCCAATATCAAAGCAAGTAAAGTGAAGAAGAGCCAACCCACCCAGGGGCAGCATGAATTTTTAGGCAACCATGGTGGTGTACGGGTCAAAGGTGGCAGAGAAAGCGATACAAAACCAGGAAAGAAAGAGAAACTGAGAGCTTGATGGTGGTTGGAGCTCAGTGCTTGTCGGTGGCTTTGGGTCAGTGATGGTGATGGCAATAATGGCATTATCTCCAGCTACTGCAAGTTTATGGTGGCCTTTTGGGGTGGCTTGCTGGGGTCAGCTTACAAAATAGTATTGGCTAATTTGTAGACGTGAACATTAAGGGGAAGGGGTATAGGGGGTAAGGTAGGGGAGGTGCCTAGGTGTTCGGGTAAAAACAAAGTCAATGCATATGATGTGTCCAAAATTGTTCCCAAAGCCTTTTTCTTTTTTCTTTTAATGCTCCACTATGCCGCGTAAGACTCCGCCACTGTCATGTCAGTACTTCTACGATTGGACTTGGTGGTGGTACATTAGAAATAATCCATCCAAAAGTATTGACTATTAGAAGCTATTTTGTAAGTTTGGCTGATTATTTTCTAGACACTCTAAAGTTTGGATTATTAAATTCCAAAAATTCTAAAAATAACAATCACAAAATATCACAATCCACCACCATCACCTTAGCTACTAAGCAAGTAAAAATTCAAAGTTAAGAAAGTTTAGGTTTCCAAAGTCTAAGTGCACTAGAACCATTCATGAACTCACATTTTTTCAAGTAATAAAATGAGGTGTCAAGGCCTAAGCACAGTAGGATCATGCATTCTTCGTAAACCTGGCAAAAATTGATCCGACTTGAAAATCCCATCCAAACCCGCCCGAAAGTTTTGGGTTTTGAACACAATTTTCTCGACCCGAACCCGAAATAAACTGAACGCGAAAAACCCGTAAATTTTTGAGTCAAACCCAACCCCGGCCCAACCCCAACCCGAAACCGAACCCGCTTGCTTGACCCGAATATTATATACTTACCTTTTATTTTCTTTGATTTCTTCCTCTTAACAATAATAGCTTTTCAATATAAAGAATCGTTTAGATAGACGTTATACAATTATCACATCCTATCGTAAATTAGACAATGGTTCCCGTTTTTTTCCATAAAACAACGCCATATACAACTTATAAATAGTACAATTTTAGAAAATAGCCATGAAACAACTCTAATATAAAGAAAAACAATTTAGAATTACTCAGTGTTCGGCAACAGCGTTTTGGGTGACGTTTAGTGTTCTGACCAGGTCAATACACTCATTAGTTAATTTTTAATGTTCGGTAAACTAGTGTTTTGACTAGCATTTCAAGTAGCGTTTAGCGTTTTAAGTATCGTTTTTGAAAAACTAATAGTATTAACGTTTGACATTTAAAAGTAGCGTTTCATATGTTTTAGCCAAAAAATATCATTTGGAAATTTTATCTTTGGAAATTATTTATATCCTTTTATGTCAATTTACATTAATCAGTTGGCATAACAACTAAATTTACCGAACACATTAGTTTCAACCGCTCATTTAAACAGCTATCCACTAACTGTTAAATTAGAAATGCTATCCGTTGTTTGAATAGCTATCCGCTACTTGAACCGCTATCCACCACCTAAACAACTAATTTGCCGAACAGGGCCTTAGATAAGTATTGAAAATGTGTGAATCATACCATTATATTCTTGGTGAAATGGATATGTCTCATCGAATTTTAAATAAGATTATTCTATAATAATCTAATATTTTGATTTTATAATTAATAGCTAATTATAATATCTTGCGCTTATATAATATTCTTTCGTTTGGATTTCTTCTAATTGGTCCTGAATTTGATGCAATGTTGGGCAATGGACCAACTTATGTTCATGTTAGGATCAACGTACTAATAAGACATGACTGATCAGGTAATACTAGGCTAATTAGCGAAACATCAAATTATTAAACGGGCCATTAACAGGTCAAACCGCTTTGACTCGTTAACATGTTTTAGATGAGCCGACCCATGAATGACCCCAGTTAATTATTAATATTTTAATATGCGGATCAACCCATCCAAACGTGAGTCATTGTCCGCTCGCACATGAATTTCATATATCATGTTGAAAAGTTTGGACATGTTTGAAAAAAATTATAATTACAATACTTGTTCATTAAATACAGACAATTTTAAGTAATAAATATGCCGAATTTTTGATTTTGACAAAAAAAGAAATAATTCACTAAAAGGGCACTTTAAACCCATTGGATTGATCCGAAACCAGTAAAACCGAAATACACCCGCCCGTATTTTACCCGAATTCGAAATACACCTGACCCGTATTTTACCCGAACCCGTATACACCCGACTCATATTTGATCCGTCCGTCCGAATTGACAGGTCTAATCCTCCATATATTGCCAAGTAAAAGAGCAAGGTGTCACAAGATTATGTAGCCAAGAGCATACATGTTTAACTAATCCACCCCTAAAAACCTCTATAAGTACATGAGCATGCATAGGTTAATTCATCCAACTTTCTTCCTTCCTCTAATGTGATCTCTCTCCTTTCTTTCACTTCTTGATTCCTTTGTTCCTTTCACACCAATTAACATTTATCCCATCTCTTGCTTGCATATCCTCGTTTATTGGTTGAGCAAGTCAAGCCGAAGAACAATCCTTCTTGTGTTGTGCAGCCAATTCTCGTTCTGTGCAAGGTATATGTTAACTCCTGAATTTTTCTTGTTTCCAATGTTTCAAATTTCAAGGCACGAAATCATTTTTAGATTCATACTGATGTTATGGCCCTCGCATAAAATTTTCATGACCATAGAAGCATAAGACCCAGTAGCGGAGCCAGGATTCTAAGCAAGGGGGACGAAATTGGGAAAATTAAAGGGCACCTCAAAAAAAAAAATAGAAACAGTGGAACGAAGAGTCAAACCAGGGACTTCCCACCCACAGCAAGGGACAACCACCACCCTACTATACACTCCTATGATGTATACTTATGAACTAATTAATATATGTCTATGTTTTTTATCCATAAAAATATCCCACATTGAATTTTTTTTTTCCCAAAAAGTTGGGGGGTCAATTGACCCCCTTGCCCCAACATGACTCCGCCTATGGTAAGACCATGTCAAACCAACACAAGAATTTTCAATTTACCGATTTACCTGGAACTATTATATTTGGTAATTGCTGTACTAATTTCATTGTTTAGAAAGTTTTATGGAAAATCCTGTTTAAAGAATCTATAAAGTGGATTTCTTCTTGAAGAATTCTGGTTGTTTTGTGATTTGATGGGGTCATGTTATTCTGCTGGGTGGTTATGCATGTAAACCTGGTTTGGGTTGTTCTGGTATTTTTATTTGAGAAGCCTGTTCTGTTCTGCATACAGTTGGTCACCGAAGGAAATGCTGCAGAGATGAGTGAACTTCTGTTGTGGGTGGTTGCCTGATATCATGTTTCCCATATATGCCGTTAAATCAAAACTGTTGTGGGTGGTTGCCTGATATCATGTCTCAAGAAAAAACTTAAATGATGTTTATAATGTCAAGGTCTTTAAATAAAAAAATATGCAATATTGATTCATTATTTTTCACCGCCTCCAAATAAGGGGGAAAAATGCGATCAAATGGGATGATGCAACATAAGTAGGGTATGTTTAGGAGGAGGATTCCATTTAGGAGACAAGTTTTATTTAAAAAAAAAAAAGGAGGGAAACATCAAATGACAACATATATAATATCAGAATGTCAAAACTCATTGTGCATGAAAATATACCCAACGAAAATTGAATGGCAATTTTTGAGAGATAAAAGGACAATGTTTAAAACTAACACAGGTTGGTTCAAGTGACTTAGTACTTGTTTTCCTAAAGTAAGTGCGAATGTAAGTCAAGGCTCTGACCCAATTAGGGAGCCTAGTTGTGTATATAGCATTTAGGGAGTACAAAATTCCATTATTATGCTATGTATACTATTACGCCCCCTCAATCTGTTGGGAAGTACATACTGACAGATTGACCCTAAAAAAATAAAACAACTTAGAAGACAACCTTTTGGTAAAAATATCAGCTAACTAAAGCTTAGTAGGAATATAACGAACAATTAAATCCCCATGAGCAACATGCTCACGAACAAAATGATAGTTGACCGCGATGTGTTTGCTACGATCATGCTGAACCGGATTGACTGCCACATAAGAGGCACTAATGTTATCACAGTAGACCTTGGTAAGTGAGGATATATAAGTAGATGCCAAGATCAGCAAGGAGCTTGCGAATCCACATGGTTTCAGCAACAGTGTAGGCAACAACGCGATACTCAGTTTCAGTAGAGGATTTGGAAACCATCGGTTGCTTCTTGGAGCGCCGTGAAATAAGATTTGGGCCGAAGAACACTGCATAGCTTGTCGTAGGCCGACATGAGTCTTTGCACCCTGCCCAATCAACATCAGAGTAGTCAACAATGACCGATGGAGTGGAAGCTGAATGTAACTGCAAGCTGAAACTCAGGGTACCCTGCAAATACCTGAAAATACGCTTGATAGCATGGAAATGAGTAGTACGGGGAGCATGCATATACTGGGAAAAAACATGAACCGAATAGGCAATATCAAGTCTAGTCATAGTCAAATATTGTAATGCACCTACCATACTTCTGTACTCAGTAGGATCAGCAAGTAACTCTTCATCTGTAAGGGTCAATAAGGTCCTAAAAAGGGATGGGGTACGAACGGGTTTAGCAGTGTGTATATGAAATTTATGAATGACATCATGGACATATTTTTGCTGTGATAAAAATATGCCCTGAGAGTTTCGTACCACCTAAACACCCAAAAAATAATGTAGGTCACCAAGTCCTTCATAATGAACTGATTAGAAAGGATAGAAACAAAGTTTTGAAGAACAGATGAGGAACTACCAGTGAGAATGATGTCATCGACATAAAGGAGGAGGATCATAGTGGTAGAACCATGGTGATAAACAAACATGGATGTGTCTGAGGAGGAACAAACGAAACCATGAGACTGAAGAAAGCTACTAAACTTATGGAACCAGGGACGGGGTGCTTGTTCAAGGCCATAAATAGCTTTCTTAAGCTTACAGACATGGTAGGGAAATTGAGGATGAACAAACCCAGGGGGCTGACGCATGTAAACTTCTTTAGTAAGAATGCCATGAAGAAAGGCATTCTTAACATCCAGTTGTCGTATGGGCCAACCAAATGTGAGAGCTAAAGAGAGAACCAAGCGAATAGTGGGAGGCTTGACAACGGGGCTAAAAGTCTCATGGTAATCAATGCCAGCCTGTTGGTGGTTACCAAAAGCAACCAACCATGCCTTGTACCATTCAACAATGCCATAAGAATGAAATTTAACTTTATAAACCCATTTACAACCCACAAGATTTTGCCCAGATTGAGATGGTACCAACTCCCAAGTATCGTTAGTGATTAAGGCACTGTATTCCTCAGTCATAGCCTCTTGCCAGTTAAAATTAGTAGAAGCCTGTTTAAAAGAGGTGGGTTCAAGGCCCACAATAGAGGTGTCAAAAGACAAAATCTGCTTGGGCTTTCGGATTCCACTCTTGGCCCTAGTAATCATAGGATGTGTGTAGGAAGCTGAGAAATGCGGTCATGGATGAGGGGAACAAGAGGTGGATTGGGTTCATTAGGAAGCTGGATGGATGGGTTGGGCAGAGGGGCACTTGGGCTGGCGCTTAGGGTGTGGGTCGGGACGGGAGCAGGCAAAGGGGAGGAAGAGGCCCATGTTGGGGAACTGGGTTGCGCGGGTTGGGCCATCTCAGACAGCCCAACGCTAGGAGAAAAGGGAGGGTGGGGGAAACGGGCAAGGGGCTTGGGGAGACCGTGATCCGCAGCAAGAGAGTGGGCTAGGCTAACGGATGGCTTGGGTGAGGTAGAGACAGGAGAGCCATGCGTTACAGCTGCAAGAATATGACAGCTAGGGCCGGGCATGTACGAAGGATCATACGGTAAGGCAAGAGCGGCAGTAGGCCGAGAGAGCTCTATAAGACAATCAGGGGAAGGATGAGCGGAGCGGAAAATAGTGGAGTTAGGGAAATTGGAAAATTCCAAGTAGGGAAATTCATGTTCATGAACAACAACATGCTGACTTATAAAAACGCAACCTGTGAGAGGATCGAAATAGTTGTATCCTTTATAATTGGGGGCATAGCCAAGGAAAATACACCGAGTGGAGTGAGGGCCTAGTTTGTTAGCTGAAGTGGCTGAAAAATTTGGATAACAAGCACAACCAAAAGTTTTGAGAAAACTGTAATCAGTGGATTTTTGAAATAATATTTCAAAAGGAGATTTGCCTTGAAGATTAGGCGTAGGGAGCCTGTTAGCAACAAAAACAGCAGTTTGAATAGCTTCAACCCAAAATGTGGCAGGCATATGCACCTCAATAAGTAAAGCACGAGCTATCTCATTGAGATGACGGTGTTTTCGTTCAGCCACACCATTTTGAAATTGAGTTTCAGGACAGGATTTTCGAAAATAAATGTTGTGTTCTAAAAAGTGAGCCCTAAGAGATGTATTGTCAAATTCACGCCCACCATCACTTTGGAACATTTTAATCTTGGTATCAAACAGGTTTTCCACCAACTTCTGAAAGGCACAAAAATTGGCAGAAAATCTAACTTGCGCTTTAGGGGATAAATCCATGAGTATCGGAAAAAATCATCCACCAAGCAAACATAATACCAAAAACCATGAGTGGACAGAACAGGAGATTGCCATCAATCAGAATGTATTAGTTCCAAAGATTTGCAACAACGATGTTTCACTAATTGAAAAGGTAAACGATGAGATTTAGCAAGTCGACAAGAATTACATGAATCATGAAATTTATTGGAAAAAGAAACTAAGTTTCTAGTTCTAAGAAAATTTAAAATCCTAACTCCACAGTGTCCAAGCCGATGATGCCAGGTTGTTGCAGGGTCAACAAGTGCAGCAAAGGCTGAAGGGGAAGAATTACGAACAGCTAGAGGGTAAACAGTCCAAGTGGCGGAGGCATGCAGTAGAATCTTATCCGAGATTTTGTCCTTGACAGAAATAGACAAATCGTCAAATACAACAATGCAATTGTTATCTTTACAAAGTTGTTTGACAGACAACAAATTATGTTTTAAGGAAGGAACATGCAAAACATTTTTTAGGACAAGAGGCTTGTTTAGTGAAGGAATGTTAAGAGAGCCAACATGTTTAATTGGGAGAAGAGAGTCATTTCCAGCCCAGACTCTATCACTGTCAGTGTAAACAGATTTAGAAAGTAAATTACCTTCCATGGGAGTCATGTGTGAAGCAGCAGCCGAATCAAGATACCATACTGATTCGTTAGCATCAACCGCATTGAAGGTGGCAAACGCAGGGAGCGAATGAGATTGGGAGGGCGGAGTATAGTGTTGGGGGCAGCCTACAGCTGTATGCCCTGGGAAAAAGCAAATCTGGCAAACAACGTTAGGGTGAGAACCTAAGATCCCTTCAGATGAATTATTACCTGCAGACACATAGTTAGTACGAGAAGGAGATGAACATTGAATACTAGACCATGAAAAAACAGTATTACCATATCCAGTGCCTGTAGGCACACTCCTACTAGCAGATTGCTGTTGATGTTGGTGAGAACTTCGATTACCCCCCCTTGGTGCTTATTACCCTTCCGATTGTTGTTCCACCCTTTGTTTTTATTCCCACCGGACCCATTGCTTCGAGTAGAATTGGATGAAGGTGCTGCTTTCCCAGAGTCCGAAGAGGCAATAGTAGTAGCCAAAGCGGGATGGTGAACTTGAAACAATTCCTTGGATTTTAGGAACTGAAGCCGCTGCTCATAGTGAATGAGTTTGGAGCGGAGATCATCAAAGGTTAGTAAATTGGTACCATAAGAAATAGTGGTCACCAAATTATGATAATCCTCATCCAGACCGTTTAGAGTTAACTGAACAAGTTCAAGATCTGGAACCGGAGTCCGAATATAGGTAAGAGAATCTGCAATATGCTTAATGCCCTTCAAGTAGTCCTCCATACTTTATTTAGGATCTTTAGACAAATTAGAGAGATTAGGTCTAAGAGAGATTAGGTCTAAGATTCATAGCTCGAGCAAGACTAGCAGTATTAAAACGATGTGATAGGTAGTCCCAAATTTACTTAGAATGAAGCAAATCATGAACCTTAGTTAATAATTCAAGAGAAATCGTAGCAAATAACCAAGATCTAATGGGTTGATCCGAACGCAACCAGACAGAGTATGAGGAATTAGGATGCTGCACACCATTAAAATAAAGAATATACGAAAAAGTAGTGTCAATTGTACCATCAAAGAAGCCATTGAGCTGCTGAGTCACGAGAAAAGCAATGAACTGAGTATGCGAAGATAAAAAAATTCTCAATAGTAGTGAGAACAATGGTAACAAAATTCTTGATTTTTAGGGAAAACATGCTCAGGTAAATGGGTGGCAAGTGCGACCTGAGAGTCAACTAGGGGGATTCAGCCGTGGGATGAGGAGGACCAAACGGGAGACCCCCGGTCAGGGGCGGGAGAGCTGACCTGAAGCCATCGGCGGCAAACCTGGGCAGCACGATGGAGAAAGGGGCTTGCGACTGGCCACGAAAGAGAGGGAACCGCTGCTGAACCGACGATCCTACACAAGAGAACAACCCTTATTCAGGCAGAAGAGACAGCACTAGGGAGTACGACAGCAGCGTCGACGGTGGCAGTGTTGAGTTAAAAATACCGCAAGTGTACGGTGCCAGTTATAGCTAGCAACGACAAGTACGGGTCTTGTCCACAAGGAACTCGGTTTCAACCACCGAACCAACTTTTAACACTCTATCTAGGCCAGAGTCTATTAGGAATAGTTTTACTCAATAACAGTTGTATTCTGCTGAAAGTTACTACTATTGTCTAAATCAATATTAACGAAAGTCCTGGATTAGGGTTCACCACACTATCGTGTTCCTTCGACTATAAATTAGATCATGTGAATCTGCCCACACAGACAATTGAAATGGAATGGTTACAAGTTAAGCGTATCTACGCCTTCTCTCAAAGGTCATTAAACTGGTTAGGTTATCGTAGTTATCTATTGTCATGAAACTAAAATCACAAAACCACAAGATTAAGTAACCCTTAATTCCCAATTGAAATCCTAACTACTTTTCTATTAAGAAGTCCAAACGCTCACTAAGTAGCTCTAGGTAGAGGATTTAACTCTCGTTAATCTCCCAAACCCCAATTACAAACATGAATCAACCCTCTCAGGCAATTCATCGAACACCTGACATGCTTAAGTAAGAGTTCAATTTCAATGTGGGCAATCATTCACACAAATTCAGAATACAAATCCAAATCACACAATAGGGTCTACACCCAACCCAAGACAACAAATTTAGCCCCTATTAATCATCAATATCACAACCACAATCACCAATATGAACATAATTAAAAGCGCTAACTTTGAATTGAAACGCAAAGAAGAAGGGTAAAGGAACGTGTTTTCTATTGATTGGAGTAATAATCTCCCAGGTTCAACAATTGGATTCAATCCAAAGCATTCAAATCAAGAACAACTAATATCAAAACTAAAAACCTAAAGTCGCCGTTTTTGAGAGAGAAAGACGAGAGAAAAGAAAGATCCCCCAAAATTCCAACGTCAAATTGAACATAACGGGAAAAATAAAGTAGCACGGTCGTGCCACTAGCACCGTGCCACTTTGCTGCCCCTTGTTTCCTTGTTTCCCTGGGGTGGCACGGTCACCCTGTTTGGCATGGTGCCCCCGTGCCACCTCCTCTTGGCTCAAAGTCTACTCTTTTGGCTCCTACTTAGCGCGACATCAACTGATTTTCTTCGTTCCTTTCAATCGAACTCCTGAAAACACAAAAACACAACATTTATGCAGATTTAGGGCAAAGAATGACTAATTAACCTCTATGCTCTTGAAGTTTTACCGAAAATTGCCGAAATGAGGGGTAAAAATCATGTGAAAAGGGGTAAAATAGAAGTTTATCAACGCCCCCATGCTTATTCCTTGCTTGTCCCCAAAGTAAGACTACGACGTGATTAAACTTATAGGGGGTTAATACCTCTAATTACTCACTTCCTTAGGCAAGACGAATGGAAAACCAGCTAAATCAAGCATAGGTGTGCACAACTAGCGGAACCATTCGAGGCATAAATACATAGTTTCAAAACTCATTTGAAAATCATTTGGAAGACCACATGTTTAACTTGTCAGCCAGTTACACCATATCACACCCCTCCCCAATAAAGACGCCTCCAAATAAGTGGTGGGCTAGGAGGTCTGACAATGACTCTCATAGGGGAATAAAGCAAATGCGCTCCATCACATGTGTTTAAGATGTAGAATGGTTCACTCAACTCTCTTCTAATCGAACAAACTACCATACGCTTGGTAGGATTCTCAATTCTCCACCGCAAAAATGTAGTATGCAAAACAATAATCAAGAGGACTTTTTAGGGTTGTAATGGGGCTAAGGGCACAGGTAGAAATGGGACAAACGATTTGGGAAAATGAGGAGCTAACAGCCGAAGCCACCGAGCAACCAACAACTAAACCAACTACACCACACACTTCTCTAAAACACAATAAGAATTAACCAAATGGATCATCGAGAATGAACTGCGATAGCATACCAAACACATTCATTCACCACTCCTTTCCTTTCTGTTTGCCAAAATAATCTCAACAAGTTCCCCTTTTTTTTCTTTTCTTTTTTCTTTGGAAACATGTTTTTCATCCTTTTTTTTTTCTTTTTTTTTTGAAAAGGAAATGAATGATTGGCATGCGCAATAATTATACGCTCAATCCCTAATGATCACCGTGATACATCCCTGCATATACCAAAACAAACCACCAATTTGCATAACATCCAAAAACTACCCACAAAGTAACAAAGTGTTGCCCCACTGGCTTTGGCTTAGAGGTAGGAGATGTGTTTAGGCCAATAGCTAACAGTGAAGGGTTCACAACAAAAACGGGCAAGGCTCAAAGGGGGTAAGCAAGGGGTTAAAACATTCAACTATGGGTGGCAAATTTGGCTATGTAGCTCAGAAAAACAAATGAAGGCCTCTATCATATTATCACAATGCACCTGCTGAATGCGATTTCAAAGATAATCAAACCAAGTTCTAGAGATGTAGTCATGGAAAAGACACACATAAAAGGAAATGTGAGACTAAATTGATGAATTAGTCTATATGCTCAAAATCTCATGGGTAACACCACCAAACACACAGCTAGCCCCAGAGATGTCCCACTTAAAAGGAATGATCAATCATGATAAGGGGAGTTCAAGGGCAAACAGCATGGAAACCAAACAGTGTGATCAAAACACTTTCAAAACCATCAACCAAAGGTATTTGCCATAAACAATCCACAAGTATGCACAATCATGCCAACCATCTGATCACCAATGCCTTGGTTATCGTCATAGGAGTGGCTCTTTTTTTTTCATTCAAAGCAATAAATCACCCTATGCAGATAACTAGTGGATAAATAAAGAGAAGAGTAAGAAGAATTACCTCGCGGTCTTGTGAAACTCAACTCAACACATTTCCACTCGAGACTAAGGGTTAGGAAATCAAATATGTACAATGCATCACCTACCTATATGCATTATCCTACATGCTTTGCTAAATGGATGAATAAAAGGAAAACTAATCCACCCTAAACATGTTGCTGAACTAAAATAAAGCCTAAAGTGTTAAATGCAAAGAAATGTATACAATGCACCCCACTAAGCAGATATAGACATCCCCCCATGCTTGGACCCTTCATTGTCCCCAATGAAAACATGATGCACAAGAAAAGAAGGGGAAAGGGGGAATATACTTACAGTCACTGGGTGCCATCAGGCCCTGGAGGGGGCCAGCAGTGCGGAGAAAATGGATGGAAGGTGGAGGAATCATAAGATAGGAAGGATGATGAGCCACCCTGATCGCCCGGAAAGGAGCTTAAACGCTCCTCCAACTGTCAAATGGACTCCGACTGGCGCCAAGGTAGCTCATTCATCCGCTGGCGCTCCTCGTACTCTCGGGCTTCCCTCATAACCCATTCCTCCTCCCGCTGAATCCACCACTGCTCCCGCTCCTCCTGGCGGTCAATGAAACCTCAGAAATAGGAGACTCCATCCTCAATGGAGTCCATGCACCTAGAGAGGCTACCAATGTCGGCACGCATGCCGGTGAAACCCTCCCGAAGCCCGAAAACCTCCACTTGCAGGTTGGAGAAAGACTGGAGAAAGGCGGGGTTCAGGTTTGGGCTCCTCTTTGCCGGCATCAGTGTTCTCCTCCTCTGCCTCCTCCTCATCGTACTCCTCATCCCCACCCTCTTCGACCCCTAGGTCATCATCAACTGTTAACTGTTCCTCCTGAGGGAGAACAGTTGCCCTAATAATTCGCTGGTCACAGTTCCAGTTTCTTTTGTTAGCGACCGTGGTGCGCTCAGCAGTGGGAAAGGTGAAAAGGATGGTCTTGTGGTGGGGTTATCGAATGGTGTCACCTCGAATATCTATAATATGCATACGGTGTAGAGTACCAAGGTCGAGCTGACCACCTAGGAAATGAGGCTCAAGAGCGGAGAGCCGTGAGCTGTAGCCCAGGGCATTAGCGATGGCGGTAACAGTACCACCAACGTTAATGACATTCCTATTGCTAGTCTTGGCTACTTCCGCTAAGTGGCAGATTATGAAGGCCCCCGTGTCAATAGGGGTACCTGATAGGGCGCACCAAATAATAAATAGTTCGGCCTTCCGACAACCATTTTGGTTGTCGTTGCGGCCGAAAACAATATTAGCGGTTAGGCGCTGCGGGAACCGCAGGTTGACATTACAAATGTCAGTGGCCCCGGCCTGTCGGGGGTCAAAAACCTGAGGTCTCCCCCACCTATCAATATACTCCTTCCGTTTAGAGCAGGTGATGCTCAGCCAAACAGGGTCAGGTCTCCACAAGGAGAGCACATCTCTATAAGCCCCATAGACCACCGAGAATCTTAAAAGCGCATTAAACATTCTCAAACTCATCCGGTGGTCAATGTTAAATATGCAAAAATAAATAGCGACCTCATGACCACCATAGTTTCCATCCCAATCAACATTAAGGGTACTCAAAAACTTAACTAGAAGGCGATCATAGGATATACATTGCATCTGTATATACTCAGTCCATCCTAATCTACCAAGTAGGGTCAGCATATTATCCAACATTCCCAAGGATCGCAATGAGTCAGCATGAAAATATTTATGCTCACTAGTGTTCCTAGTGGCTAAAAGGTCATAACGGGACTTTTGTTCATCATTAACAACTTGCAAACCCCTAGTACTAGCAGGTAAAATAAGAGGGTATGCATCTTTAGTACCTTTAGCAGAGGCAGTTGCAGCGGAAGAGGAGGTTGCCCGTGATGATTTCTCGGGATGGGATGGAGCCCTTGAAGTTTCTCCAATTCGTTTCTTTCCCATGGTGCAAATTAACAACAGATCAGGGCCCAAAGGAAGAGGTAGAGGCTAAAAATAGCAACAGAAGGGATAATTTCTTTCTCTACCACCTTCAACCTCAACAATGGAGGTTAGGGTTGTAGAGAGAGAAAGTGAGTGTGGGAGGGGATGAGTTTGAGATGAAAAGGTGAGCAATTTAGAGAGGAGAGTGAATGGAAGTGAAAGAATTGAAGAAATTGGGAAGAAATTGAGGGAATTGGAGGGTTTAGGGGGGTTGGAATGGGTATGGTGAGGGAGAGAGAGGGGGTTTCGGTTTGCAGAGAGAGAAAAAGGAGAGTTTGAATGGAGGAAGGAGGAAGAAGAAGGAGATTTCGGGCTATTTTGCAGAAATTTAATGTGGCACGGTCATGCCTGTAGGCACGGGGTGCCCGTGCCACCCTGCGGTGCAGCGCCTGCAAAATCAGGTGTAGCACGGTTGTGCCTACAGGCACGGTGTAATCGTGCTACTTTGCTGATCAATGGCACTGATTTCTTTCTTGCTCCCAAGTCCGAAGAGGGGTGGCACGCCCATGCTGCCCGACATGGGGTGCCAATGCCAACTTTCTGCCCTCTAAGCCATTTCCTTCCAAATCTGTTGCTTCTTTTTCTCACTCAATTTTTTTTTCTTGAACATTTTCCTCTTATCTTCTCCGTTTTTTTTTTCATTTTCAATTTTTTCATTTTTTTTTGTTTGTTTTTGTTTGTTTTTTTTTTTCGAAAGCAATGAAGCTTGGGTTGCCTCCCAAGAAGCGCTTGTTTTAGGCCTTTAGCTTGACCATTACCTCAAATTGGCAGACGATGACAAGAAGGAGGGAGGTGAAGATGGTGGCGTTCCCTCCAAAACCTCCTCATGGCATAAGGTAGCACCTCCAAAAGCAGTAAGAATAGGTGGATGTACATCAAGCGGCGCTACCGACCTCATATTAGGTCCTCTATCCCCCATCAAACACTGTGGCTTTAGAATTAGCTGCGTGAGGAGTATGATATGCAAGGCCTTCGGGAGGAGAGGGAGGAGTAGGAACTGAAGAAGGTAGTGGTGGAGGGAAACAGAAATCTACTGTCTCACCACAAAGCTGGAAAGATATAGTTCCTGCCTTTACATCGTTCATTGCCCCCGCAGTAGCCAGAAACGGCCTCCCCAAGATGATAAGGATTTAGGGGTTCTCTTCCATATCCATCACAATAAAGTCGCAGGGGATGATGAACTTACCCACCTGGACAGGGACGTCCTCCAAAACACCCGCAGATTGCCTGAGGGCGCCATCCGCTATCTGTATAAGCATGGGGGTGGGCCTCAGGTGTGGCGGTTCAAGCTTCTTGCACAAAGAAAGCGGCATTAAACTTACACTGGCCCCTAAATCACAAAGGGCTTTCTCGATTTGCATACCCGCTGTGTAGCAAGGGATAGAGAAGCTACCATGATCCTGCAACTTCGATGGCGACTGGCTTTGGAAGATTGAGTTGCAGACTTCTCCTATATGGGTCACTGGAACTCCTTCGGGCTCACCTCGCTTGGGAAGGTGTTCTCTCAAAAATTTGAGATAGGCCGGTACTTTCTTAAAAGCCTCCCAAAAAGAGGTATCAGTGTAAACCCGCCTTAAGGTATCCATGAATCGCGCGAACCAGGGCTCAAGTTGAGAGAGCTTAGCCCAGGCCAACCTCTGAGGGTAAGGAATAGGAGGCTGGTAAGGTCGGACTGGAGGAGGTTGATGACCCTCCTTTTCTTGATTCGAAACCCTTCCTTCTTCAACATAGTTATTCCTGTAGAAATAGAAATTGGGGCCTCTTCCTGAAGTACCATCACATGACTTTCCACAACCCCCTCATTTCTCGTGTAAATGGCATTGACGTGACCCCTGGGGTTGACATCGGGCTGGCCCGATAGTTATCCCTGCGGTCGGGACAAACTACTAACCTGTTGAGCAATCTGTGCAATATGAGTGTCTATCACCTTTTGATGGAAGGCCATGGCATCGAACTTGGAGTTCAGTTGGTTGATTTGCTCACTAAAAACCTCATTTGTCTTAGTTTGGGTTGTTATGAAGCGTTCCATAAGGTTTTCCAGGTTAGACTTGGGTTGTTGGGGTGGTTGTGGGGTAGATGGATTGTAGGGTGCCCTATGTTGAAAACCAGGGGGCTGAGAGACATTGGGTGGCAAGGGGTTGTTGTTCCGGTAAGAGAAGTTAGAATGATTTCTCCAACCGGGGTCGTACGTGTTTGAGTAAGGATTGTTCTATGGTGGTGGGCGTGGGCCATAGTTTTGCATTGTATTTGCATGCTCAACGCCCGAGAAAACAGATTGACACTCAGCAGCAATGTGACTTTGAATACCACAATCTCACACGGGACCCCAACTTCAAACACTGCACCCTAGGGGCCACCCCCTAAACTCTCTGGAGAGGGAGTTCCAAGCTTGTCAAAACGTTGTGCTAAAGCATCCACCTTGCTAGCCAGCATATTCACAGCATCAATCCCATTGGTCCTCTTGGGGACTGCTCTCTCACTGGACCAATAGTAGTTGTTGGAGGCCATCTCCTCCAATAAGGCCTTCGCCGCCTCTATCGACTTCCCCATGAGCGCACCGCCAGCTGCGGCGTCAACTGACATCTTCAGGGACTAGTCTAATCCATTAGAACGTTTGGATTAGAATCCAGTCGGGTACTCCGTGGTGGGGGCATTGGCGTTGAAGATACTTGAATCTTTCCCACGCCTCATAAAGCGACTCATCGCCTTGTTAAGAGAAGGAGGTGATTTCCGCTCTAAACTTAGCGGTCTTGCCCCGGGGAAAGTACTTGCTCAAAAATGCAGGCGATAGGGCCTCCCATGTGGTGAAGGAATTAGGCTCTTCATTAAGGAGCCGGTTACTGGCTCGGTCCGTCAGCGAGAAGGGGAAGAGCCGAAGTCTGATGGCGTCAGCAGAGACCCCGTTAAGCTTGATCGTGTCACACTTCGCCAGGAAGTTGCGAAGGTGAATATGAGGGTTCTCCGTGGGGAGCCCACTAAACTGATCCTTCTCCACGAAGGATACAAGGGCGGACCGCAGCTCGAAGTTGTTTGCTTCGACGGCCGGATTCACTATGGACGAAGTGAGGTCGATGGCCTGCAGTAGGACATAATCCCGCAGAACCCTTGGATTTGTCTCGACCATGGTGGTATCTTGTTGCAATTTCCTCTTTCTTGCACCGCTTTGCCTTTGCACAGTGGCTTCGATCTCAGGGTCAAAGGGAATGAGTGGTTGACCCCTCTGACTGCGCCTGTGCATACAAAGCCAAAAACTACACCAAGCGTAAGCAGGTTCAAGCAAAGTTAAAAGAACAAGAAGGAAAAGGAAAAGCAAAAAACGAAAAAGAAAAAGCCTAATCTAAAGCGTTTAAAATCCCTTTCAATGTTGAAACAACCAAATTCCTCGACAACGGCGCCAAAAACTTGTTGAGTTAAAAAGACCGCAAGTGCACGGTGCCAGTTATAGCTAGCAATGGCAAGTACGGGTCTTGTCCACAAGGAACTCGGTTTCAACCACCGAACCAACTTTTAACACTCTATCTAGGCCAGAGTCTATTAGAAATAGTTTTACTCAATAACAATTGTATTCTGCTGAAAGTTACTACTATTGTCTAAATCAATATTAACGAAAGTCCTGGATTAGGGTTCACCACACTATCATGTTCCTTAGACTATAAATTAGATCATGTGAATCTGCCCACACAGACAATTGAAATGGAATGGTTACAAGTTAAGCGTATCTATGCCTTCTCTCAAAGGTCATTAGACTGGTCAGGTTATCGTAGTTATCTATTGTCATGAAACTAGAATCACAAAACCACAAGATTGAGTAACCCTTAATTCCCAATTAAAATCCTAACTATTTTCAGGTTAAGAAGTCCAAACGCTCACTAAGTAGCTCTAGGTAGAGGATTTAACTCCCGTTAATCTCCCAAACCCTAATTACAAACATGAATCAACCCTCTCAGGCAATTCATCGAACACCTGGCATGCTTAAGTGAGAGTTCAATTTCAATGTGGGCAATCATTCACACAAATTCAGAATACAAATCCAAATCACACAATATAGGCTACACCCAATCCAAGACAACAAATTTAGCCCCTATTCATCATCAATATCACAACCACAATCACCAATATGAACATAATTAAAAGCGCTAACTTTAAATTGAAATGCAAAGAAGAAGGGTAAAGGAACGTACTTTCTATTGATTGGAGTAATAATCTACCAGGTTTAACAGTCGGATTCAATCCAAAGCATTCAAATCAAGAACAACTAATATCAAAACTAAAAACCTAAAGTCGCCGTTTTTGA
>JACYFF010003369.1:1010426-1042077 GCA_017589665.1 Selenicereus undatus | reverse complement strand
AAGAACAACTAATATCAAAACTAAAAACCTAAAGTCGCCGTTTTTGAGAGAGAAAAACGAGAGAAAAGAAAGATCCACCAAAATTCCAACGCCAAATTGAACATAACGGGGAAAATAAAGTGGCATGGTCATGCCACTAGCACCGTGCCACTTTACTGCCCCTTGTTTCCTTGTGGCATGGTACCCCCGTGCCGCCTCCTTTTGGCTCAACGTCTACTCTTTTGGCTCCTACTTGGCACGATAGCAACTGATTTTCCTCGTTCCTTTCAATTGAACTCCTGAAAACACAAAAACACAACATTTAGGCAGATTTAGGGTAAAGAATGAATAATTAACCTCTATGCTCTTGAAGTTTTACCGAAAATCGCCGAAATGAGGGGTAAAAATCATGTCAAAAGGGGGTAAAATAGAGGTTTATCAGGCGGCGGAAGCAAACACCGAAAAAGGAGCCGAGACAGTATGAGAATCGAGAGGAGAGGCCATGCTGACTAAGGCACCGGAAACAAGCGAAGGGGTGACTGGGATGGAGACTTCAGTAGTCATGGCGGCATGGCTGGTGGAAGAGGGGGCGATGACGGCAGAAGGAGTGAAGGTGTCAGTGAAAGGAGAAAGGGAATTAGGGTTTAGGTGAAAGAAGAAAGAGGAGCAGGATGAGGAGTTTTCTTGGGAAGAAAGAAAATTGAAATTAGGTTAGGAATCGGAGCTCTGATACCATGTGAACGTAAGTCAAGGCTCTGACCCAATTAGGGAGTCTGGCTGTGTATATATAGCCTTCAGGGAGTACAAAATTACATTATTATCCTCTGTACACTATTAATAAGGTCTCGGGTTCGAGCTTGTGAATGGAGAAAATATGTGATATGAGAGCTCTACTCCTTATTGGCCAACAGTAGCTCAACTCCAGTAAAATAGAGGATTCAAGACCTAAAAAAAACATACGTGTTTGCTTGATCAATGAAGTGTTCCTTTCCCTTGCCCAAAAAAAAAGGGTCTTCCCAATACTCTCTGACATACAAACCAAGGTATGCAAATGCCATGGGGGTTTATGCTATCAAGCGTTTCTCCTCCATTATCCTTTTATGTTTTGGTTAAGTTCTTCATTATTAATTACATGTTTGATTGGCTGATTATTGGGTTTGCTTTCTATGCTATACCTTGGTATGATTTCCATTGTTAATTACTTCCTTAGGTGCTCTATTTGGGTAAGTTCGATAGTGATTAAGAAGACTACCTTTTACATTCCTTATCATCTAGAGGGAGAATCCCATCTATTTAAAGGAGGAGTTCCCCTCTCTTTTGCCGCACCACATGTAGCTATACTTCCTATCTCTGCTATTCTCTGTCTTATGTCTAGTTACTCTCCCAATTCCCCACTCTCTTTCTTTTTCCAAGTGGTGTATATTGATTTGGATGATAATTGGATATCATTTAGATTTGCTAATGTTGAAGATAAGGGGATGATATGGAGAGGAAGACCTTGGTACGTAGGTATTGAACTTTGTTCTGTCTACGTGGCCACCTTTTTTTGATCCGTTCTCTGCTTATATTGATGGAAATTATCAATGGACTAGCATCCCAAGGCTGCCTTTATTTTGCATCTCAAACAGAAATTTGCCTAAGTTTGTGTTAATATTGATATCTCTAAACATCTCCTTGGGTCCTTCGTGGTTTTCTTTGAGGGTAGAGCTATACAAATTCTCTTTATCTAAGACGGTCTGCATGAGGTGTGTACATTGTGTAGCGGCGGGGAACTCCAAATTGAGACTTGCCCTATTCTCCCTTCTAAAGCCAAAAAAGAGGTCATGATAAAGAAGTTTGGGGATCAGGGCTCCTCTTCATCTTATGACACTTCATCCAAGAACACTCCTACTATCCCGCATTTCTCATCTACTGAGAAATGAATTAGAGTTTCTCCTAAAATGAGAATCCGATCATTCTTAGCCAAACCTTTTCGTTTTTAATACTTATGCTTAAGCTAAATATATCATAATCATCAACCCAAACCCTTTTGTCCTGCCGGATGCTCACCTGAAAAATCCAATGAACAGGGCTCCTTTCGAGCCTCCACCCAAAGCTTCAACACTAAGAACCTCATACTTGTGAACTCCTCATCTGTGATGAATGATGAAGCCCCTATTAAGTGTTAATGAGGATTCTGTAGATACAATAGAGGATGATGTCAAAGAGCACTCTCCAACTTGTATGATTTAGGACAACCAAGCTGGGATCTCTAAGAAGGGAACTTGGTTGACACTTTCCTCAGCCTTGAGTCTATCCAAGAAATTAAAATGTCTTCAGAATCCTCCAAGAGGCATAGAATTGAAGAGGAAGAAGAAGATCTCCAAGCCTATGCACTAAGTCCGGGTTACATGTGCTACTGTTTAGTTATGTTTGGCTCTAGTGGTAATCATGTTGTAATATATCAGTTATGCTATAAATATTGTGTATTGTTGGTCCATTTTGGAATTTATTTGGTATGTTGGGGAAGCTCTCTTTTACTAATATTCGAAAATCTTGGATATCTCCCAACTTTGTTTGGGGACCCAACCTAAGTGTTTTTTGGTCTCTTTTGTTGGTCAATGATGCAAGTACATTTTTTGTACTCTAAGTGCAAGTTAAGACCATTTTTGTATACGTTAGGCTTGAATGTGACATTTTCAACCCATTACGTACATCTTACTTAGAGCCAAAAAAAAAATTGCTGAATGAAAAATCTCAACTCGCATGTTGAATGATTTCACCTTTAGGAGGGGCAAACCTAGTTCCAGCTCAAATTTCCTTGTGATGTGGAACAACCCTGACCAGGGACATGTCAAAATTAACTTTGACGGATCCCTCTTCCTAACCCCTTCATACCAAGATAGCACTTCATTCAACTCGTCTGCATGAGACTTCATCATTAGAGAGAGGGATGGCAAACTCATTGTGGTGGGTCTTGCATACAGTGACACTAAGATCCTGGTGGTAGAGGTCCGGGCGTTATGAGAAGGTCTTCATGTGGCTATTAAAGCATGATACAAAAAAGCAATCGTAGAAAAAAGACAACATTGCTGTTAAATAGGCTCTCAAAGGACTACCCCTTCTCAAAAAGTTCGACCTACATATTATTAAGCATGTACACATATCAAAAAAAAGGCATTGAAAAAGCTTAGAGTGAGAGACTCTGAAGAACCCTCTAGAGAGAGAGAAGGCCACCTACTGAGAGATGCTATTCTTCATTAAGAAACCCGCTGACCCCCTCTTGCCCTCAGCCCTTTCGCCATCACAGAGGCACACTGGCAACCAGGCTGTCCCCACGACCTTGCTTCAGACCTCCTGCATCCCCTCTCTTCCAATCAAGGTGGTTTCAACCCCATTCACACCCCAACCACCTGCAATTAAGCCTAAGTTCACCCCCCTTGAGATGGGGGCAAGAAGAGTGAAAGTCTAGCTGTCAGCTTCGATATGCTCCTACTCTCTCCTCCCCTCAATTAATGGTGGACAAGACTTGCAGATCTTCACCTCTGCTTGCTTGCCGCCAATGGATCGGCACAACCATGCCCAAATTCATGCCCATTCTACCCCTAACTGATCCCCCGAAAGCCCCTCTGATCGAATCTCACCAGAGACACTCGTTGAAACGAAACGGCACCCCAAAAATGTCCTTTTGGTCTCTACTCAGCATTAAATGCGCCGATCTAGCCGAATCTCCCTGCACAGGAAAGAACGTTGATTGCCCTCGTCTATCTAGCCGTAAAGCTACACTCATAGGAGCTCTTGAACCCTGTTCTCTACGGCGGAGTGACTCCAAAACCGGGGGCTCTGGCAACAACGGTTTTCAGTTTTATGGTGCTAAGATTAAGCAATTGGACCTAACGAGCGAGCAGCAAATTACCAGGAACCTTGCCAGGCCTTCATCGAGTAGAAAAAAGGGGCGCTAGCAATTCTACGTCCTCCGAATGATAACTGGAAAATTTCTTTGGCGAGTGAAGGGTTACACCCTTCCAAGGCTATTAAACTGAATGCCTGCGGGCCTAGACTAATCTTGCACACTGTGCTTCCTACTTGTATTTTCAGCACAACGTTGACATATCCCTTGAACCCAGGGTCCCCTCCTAACAGCTTGTTTGCAAACAATATAACACTAATAGCTCCTAACATGTTTATGAGAGGGGTTCTCCTTTTTGCTAGGCTAACGCCTGGCTCTCTCTCACCAAACTATGTACCTACCTGCGGGTTTGCACCATTTATATCCACTAAGCAATTTAGCAACGTAGTTCGCTTCTGTTGCCACCTACCTAAATGCGAAGTGGCTGCTCAAGTTATTCAAGCAGGCACCCAGTACGTCCGCTGCTGGCTTCTTATTGAATCCCAGAATAATTTATGCAAGCTATTTGCACGACGTATGTCATTGTTGAGGTGTTCTATGGCCAGACTCTCGCTGGAAGAAAATACTTTATTATCAATTTTTCTATAAAAGTTGTATGTTGGAATGTCCAAGGCATTAAAAAAACGCAGGTTGTTCAAGAAGTAAAGTTTTTGGCAAGAATACATAAGCCTAATATGTTGTTTCTACTAGAAACTATGGTTAATGAATCAAATATACGAAGGATCCTTCCCCTAATGGGATTTGAACACTTTGATTTTGTATCACCAGTTAATCATTCTGGATGCATAGCGGTTCTTTGGAATAACGGTGATATCCATGCTTCAATATTAATAAAAGAAACTAGAGCTATTCATATGTTAATCCATGACCCAGATAAAGTGCAAAATTCAGTCATTTTTGGAATTTATGCCCCGGCGCAACCTAGAGACAAAAATGATTTTTGGAATCATTTAGTTGAGCTTAATAATGTTATCGATTTACCTTGGCGTCTAATGGGTGATTTCAATGAAATTTTGTGCCCTAATGAAAAATTAGGAGGCCGGCCTACTGCTACTAATCGATTTCATCGGCTAAATAAATTTTTGTCTGTTATTAATGCTGAATGTGTTCAAGTATCGGGCTGTTTATTTACTTAGAAAAAAGGGATCCACACTCACCTTATTTATGAAAGACTGGATACAACGATGATTAGAAAAGATTGGAGTACCTTATATCCCAATGTTTATGAGACACATGGTACCTTCTCGTGTTCTGATCATTGTCCTAATATTATGTCGACTCCAGCGCAGTTACCAAAAGTTAAGGCTTTTCCCTTCCGGTTTCAAAATTTTTGGACCAAATATCAAGATGTTGATATTATTGTCTTTAAAAATTGGCGTTCTCTTCATAATGGAACCAATATGTATAGAGTTATGCGGAAACTACAATGTGTTAAGCAGGACGTTAAAGATTGGTCCAAAAGTTTTTTTAGGAATTTCAATGATAAAACCACCAAGAATGCGGCTAAAATAGATTATGTGGAGGAAAGACTAATAGCTTACCCTAATTGTCCGCGATTTAACTCCTGGATGCAATGCCTTTTGAAACAACGAGAGAAAATGATGCTATTTAATCAGAAATACTGGGGAAAATTAGTGCGGAAACAATGGTTGGTCAACGGCGATAGAAATTCTAAGTTCTTTCATAAACAGGACAATGCTAGAAGGAAGAGGAAGTTAGTTATGAAATTACGAGATGATTGTGGTATGTGGCTTGATGATCACAAATTGATTGCAGACAAATTTATTTCAGACTACAAGCGGAGATTCAAATCTGTGTATAACAATGCCAGAGTATTACCAAATTTACGACTTCCGAAAGTAATTTCAAACCTTGATAACAGTGAACTTATAAAACTTCCAAATCTAGATGAGGTTAAAACTGCCTTATTCAGCATTGATTCTAATAAGACACCAGGACTGGATGGTTTTGGTACGGGATTCTTCAAGAACTACTGGAATCTAATCAAGAAGGACCTTTTTAAACTGTATTCTTGAATTCTTCATAAATGGTGAAATCCTTAAGGAGATTAACCATACCTTTATTACTCTTATTCCAAAATCAAATAGCCCTACACAGACTAGTCATTATAGACCCATAAGCCTATGTTCTACGATTTATAAAATTATTTCGAAAATACTTGTCAAAGGGTTGAGACCCCTTCTAGACCGTCTAGTCTCTCCCTTCCAAAGTGCCTTTGTACCTAGTAGATCTATACATGATAATATTCTGTTAACGCATGAAATTATGCATAAATTTGAGAACCTTAAAACTAAGACTGCTTGAGCGGCTATAAAATTAGACGTGGAGAAAGCGTACGACAGAATTGAATGGGACTTTTTGCTAAAGTGTCTCCAAGAGTTAGGTTTTCTTCCCACTTGGAATTCATGGATCAAACAATGCATCTCTTCAGTTTTGTACTCAATCATTGTTAATGATGAACCTAATGGCTTTTTTATCCCGACAAGAGGAACGACAAGAGGAATTGGACAAGGGGATCCCTTTTCCCCTTATCTCTTTATCCTATGTATGGAAGCCTTTAACAATATGCTTCTAAAGGAAGCTCATACTCCAAGATCTGGAGTAGGAGTTAAGATTTTCCCTTCTTCTGTCAAAATTCCGTGCCTACTTTTTGCTGATGACTACCTATTATTTTGCAAAACTAATATAGGAAGTTGTACTAAACTTAAAAGCATCCTTGACTTCTCTTGTTCAACTTCAAGACAATTAGTCAATTACCACAAATCTTCATTGACTTTCTCGCGTAACGCGACGGATGCACAAAAGCAACTAGTGACTGTAATTTTCAATATTTTGCATCGAGAGTCTTTGGGTAAATATTTAGGATGCCCAGTTTTTCAGAGTCGGCCTTCTAACTCAACTTTCCAGGAAATTATCAACAAAGCAACTACAAATTTAGAAGGATGGAAAACAAACTACCTATCTAAAGCAGGTAGAACAATTCTCATATAGTTACATTTAGAATCTCTCCCAGCACACACCATGCAATGTTTTGAGTTACCAACAAAAACTAGCAGTTACCTAGATAAATGTAATAGAGAATTCTTCTGGAAAAAGTCTAATACAGAAAAAGGCCTGCCACTTATAGCATGGGATAAAGTTTGTAGACCTAAAAGCAAAGGCGGATTAGGGTTGTGGAAAACTGAAGCCGTGAATAAGGCCTTTTAGTGTAAACTGGCCTGAAAAATACTTACTAACGTGCCTAGTCTTTGGGTTCAATCTATGCGGGCCAAGTACCTACACTTTACAGAGTTGTTTCACTGTACACGAAAAAATACAGATTCACCAGTTTGGAAGAGTTTACTGAAATGTAGGAGTCTTCTCCAAAAAGGTATTATCTGGAAAATAGGCCGAGGGGATGAGATATCCTTTTGGTTTGATAACTGGGTCGAAAACAAGAATTTAATTGAGATCCTGGGTGTGTCCGAAGATTGTATTGCCCACCCTGACGCTAAAGTTTGCGAATTTATTCGGGATAATTCAGAATGGGACGTTCCCAAACTAAGTCAAATCCTCAATAATCACCAGGTTCTACAGAAGATACAGGGTATCACTATACCCATCCATGAAACTAGTGACTCCTTTTGTTGGGGATTGCATCGCTCATGTACCTTCACAACCAAATCAGCTACATGGGCAGCTCATGGCACCCATTCGCATAACTCATCATCATGGTCTTATAAATGGATTTGGAATATTGACACGTTGCCTAAAATCAAAGTCTTTCTTTGGCAACTTTGTCATAATGCCCTACCTATAGGGGGTACTCTTCTTAAAAGTGGGCTTAATTTCCCCTCAGTTTGCCCCCTCTGTCTATGTGATATCGAGTCTACAGAACATCTCTTCAAAGATTGCCAAATGGTCAAGAAAGTTTGGGATCTAGCGGCAAAGCATCGATGGATTCCATCTGCCTTCTCTCCTACAGCTAACTAGGATTTTCTGCATTGTTTAAACACGATGCATTCCTTTCACAATCCAACCTTGGAACAGAAATATTCATTTATCTTGTGGAGTATTTGGAAATCTAGGAATGCAGCAGTTTTCAACAATGAACTTTTCAATCCTGTTGCGTGCACAATTCGAGCAAAGAAAGCAAATACAGAGTGGCGAATCCGAACTCGTTTGTCGGTTGACCATTTTTTTAGGGGACCTTCTTCTTCCCCTACTACCTCACTGCATCTTGTGAGGTGGCATCCCCCATCACCGGGATTCGTCAAGCTCAATTTTGATGGATCCCTCATCAACTCATCAACAGCATGAGGCTTTATCATCTGAGACTGGACGGGCAAACTTGTGAAGGCAGGTGCGCATTTTTACGACAATACATCTATTCTAGTTGCAGAAGCCAAAACATTGTGAGACGAACTACGGTTAGCAATTCAGGCTGGCTTCAAGCAGATAGATATTGAAGGTGATAATAAGATAGTGATTCAAGCACTGAAAGGACAAATTCAAATTCCTTGGCAAATATCGAATATTATTAACGATATACATATATGGCAGACTTAAGGTATCCAATTACTCTTCACCCACATTTTCAAGGAAGCAAATATGGCGGCTGACTGGCTTTCCAAATCTGGACACTCAATTACAGCGTCCTACTCTTCAGATATTTGTTTTTCTCCATCTCTTAAGGCTATTTTGGCAGCTGATGCAGTTGGGCGTGCTCTTGTGAGAAGAGGCGCTTAACATCCCTGTAGTTCTATTTACCCTTGTTACAAAAAAAGCATGTACACATATCATCGATTTCTTGGACCACTTTGTCCTAAACTAATCACAAATAGTGATGGGCGTGGGATGAGTATGGGACAGGTGGAGCTATACCCGCACCCATACCCATTTTTAAAAGTCATCTACATATCCATACCCATATCCTTCGAGTTTTCAAATCTATCCCCATACTCATACTAATCGGATATTTCGAGTTTTTTGAGTTTTATTCGGGTATATACATATATTAAAATATAATACCCATTGGCTATGATAATTTATTTTATCTAAATAAATTCATAAAACTAAATTCAACTAGATAAAGTATTCTAAAGAAATACAATACCCATTGGATTAAGTGCAAGAGTTCATATTTAGCTCATGAACAAAAATTGCATTCTGGAAATGACTCGAATGAGGGAGTGAGACATACAACAAGTGAGAGAATGAAGGACACAGCAAATGAGCTAAGATTTTATGTTTGTGAGTCATGAGTCACATGACTTCATGTATCGACATAATAAATGAGCAATACAAATAGATGCATTGCATAGTTGGGGATAAGTTGGGTATGTGGCTTTTTTTTTTTAACGAATTACTAACATTCAAAGCTCAAAACTCTACTCAACAATTTATTTTACCTCCAAAGAATTCGGGTACAGGGTGGGTATGGGTATTGGTATGGATATGAGGCGGACGATATACCCTATACCTGAACCCGTACACATACCCATGCCCATTTTCAGCAGACCCGCCCCAGACCCTTTTTTTTTCCTATTTTTAGCACCCATACATGCCATAAATGGGGCAGGTTCGGGACAGGTTTTTCAAGTTCGGGTACTACTCTCATCCCTAATCACAAATTGCTTGTTGATCAATCCTATTTTAGGAGCACAGTTGGTGCACTATAGTACTTAATTGTGAATATACTTGATATCGTATATACTGTACAAGTTGTTTCCTGATTTATGTGTACTCCCGTACTAATGACTTGTATTCAGTGGAGGGCATTTCCATGAGTTTGCAGGGTACAACAAATCAAGGTCTCTTCTTCTGGGCTAACTCCTGGGTAGATCTTATGGAGACTTCTTGTGATGCTAGTCGAGTTGGGTGTCTGAATAGCAGTCGTTCTACTGCTGGGCTTCTTGTTTTCCTTGGCTTCAACCTCATATCTTAACATGCGAAATAGCATCCCACAGTCTCTTGTCTTCCACCGAGGACGAGTATCGTGTGCCTGCATATACTGGCTGTGGGCTCAATGCCTTAGACAACTACTTCTTAACCGGAATGTTACTGTTTAAGCGCATCTTCGTCTCTTTGTGATAATATTTCTGTTATCTACATGATTGTCAATCCTTACTTCACAGTAGAAGTAAGCATATCAAGGTTTACTACCATTTTGTTCGTAATATGGTTGCTTAAAAGCACCTTCTTGCTAAGTACATTCCTAGTATCCTACACTGCCTCGAGTGACAGAAATTTTCACCAAAGAGGTTCCTTTCACAACAATTTCATCATTTCTAGACCAATCTTTTGTACCACTACATACAGATTGAGGAGGTGTATTGATGTATATATTTTAAGTTGGGCATGTATGATACAAATGTTTTAACACTAATTTATAGTATTATTATACATCCAAGCACCCCTAAATAGGTGGGCTACCTCATTCCGTCGCACAAAGAAAGGATGAGGCATGTTCTTTTTATGAATTTATTTCGATTGATCTACTGTTGGCCCAATAAGGGTAGAACTCTTCCATTACAAATTTTCTCTATTGATAAGACTTGAACCCGATACCTTACTCAAGAGGAACAAGTGTGAACCAACTTATGTTGGTATTATTTTATTCCATAGTTTGGTCTGTTCTATTTCGCGTTTTAGATAGATAGATATAAGAAAATATAAATAGTTGTAACAAGCTGTAACGAGCTGTAAGGAGTTACAACAAGATGTAGGGAACTGTAAGGGGATGTAAGGAGCTATAAGGATAAATGAGGAGTTGTTAAATATTATAGAAAATTTATATGGGGTGTAAGGAGATGTAAGAAGAAGTAAAAAAATGTAAGGGCTATTTTAAAGATGTAAGAAGTTGTCAGAAGATGTAAGAAACTGTAAAGAAATGTAAGCTTTTAGCTAAATCCTAAAGAACGCGAAATAGAACATGACCAACATGATCAGTTGCAATTTAGAGTAAAATTCGACTTAATTGTTTGGACCGAAACTAAACTATCTTATGGAAAACATTAAAACAAGCTCAAATTCATATTTTCAGCTCAACATTCTCTCATTTAGTCAACATTTATCTATGCCAGGACAATTTAGTCGAGATTTTCTGCTTCTTAAATTATTCAATTGATATTTTCTGCCATTGAAACACTTAAACTATTTGAATTGAAATTTGATTATTTGATAGGAAATATTGAAAGCTCAAATCTAAATTTTGAGCTCAACATCCCTACAATTGGTCAACATTTATTCATAATATGACAATTCAGTCAACATTTTAATTTTCTTCAAGTTAAACAATTCAATTGATATTTTCTCTTTTTCCCCTAAAAAATTATTTATTTTGCTCCAAATGACGGAATATGTTCCATGAAAATCCATTTTCCTCCCCAACTAATACTACCCTAAAAGAAATGGCTTGTCAAATTTACACTAAGACAAAAAAATCTCGATCTTTATTATCAGTTATCCCTTAGACATTAGTTGGTTGTATTTGTAGTGGACTAACAACTTCTAGTTCTTTTTAATTTGCCGATAATCACAACTATTCTATTGGAAGTGTTTCTTCGAATGAAGTGTTTTAATAAAATACTTATATTGAAAGAACTCTCTGCCTTAAAGAGTTCTGTAAATTTTTCATCGAACACGGGGTTGCGGAATTTGAAGCCTAAAGATTCGGATTCCCAACCCTTTCTCTCGCCAGACATTCCCCTACACAGATGTCAAGCAGCGTAGCCGATGACATTTTTTGAATCTTCCGAGGATTTGCATTTGAATTATCCCTTCACCGACGGTTGTGGCTCGCACACACTTTAAAAAAAAAAACCCAAATGAAATCAAACCCTCATTGAAGGATATCCCTAAAACCAAGTAGAAATGCACTTACCTGCGCTGGTCTCATTCTCAGTTTTCACAGGTTTTACCAATTGTCGAGGGAAGAAAAAAACAAAAGCAAGACCAAAGGAAAAACATAAGAGAGTGACTTTCTTAGCCTACAGACCTTCAGTCGTAACAAGTAGAGAGTTTCAGAAAACTACAATATAAACATGAACAAATATTTACCCTCACATTCATCGCCCCCTTATAAAGCCAGACTTATCCCAGCCAGTAAACAATGCTAAATAGCTAGGGCTCGATAACGAGGCAAATATTAGTCCAGTAGGTTCAGATACACCATAAAGCATCGCTAATTAAGCATGCTAAGTACACATCATTAGTGCCATCCCCATTCAGCCATCCCCATTCAGCAAGAAATGATCAGGTTGGTTTTTAGGATAATCATATGATCACATAAGGGTAGGAGACACATCCATAGGGAAAGGATTGCCTAGTACATTGTCCATGTAGTTATAGTGAGGATGAGCAAGGGGGTGTGGATGGCCGTGGGGATGAGACGCGGCATCCATCACCACAAACTGCATGTCTTCCGATGGCTTCCAGTGTCGCTTCCTCTGGTTGATGAACCAGTTGTTTATCTGCTTCTGATCGAGCCCTGTTGACTCAGCGAGGGCTAGCTTCTGGGACTCCTGCATGCATGCATGTCATCGTACAAATCGAAAATGGTCAGGCGTTGGATAATCAAACCGATTCCTAGCTAATAAAACGAGCTTCATCACCAACGGAGGCCTTTGCAACATGCCAATTCGGTTTCGTAAGAGCCGGAACTAATATTAGGCATCAACACACCTAAACTACCCAACGCCCGACCTCAAGTTGTTCATTCCCTTGTGGGGGGGGGGGGGGGGGGGGGGATAAAAGAACAAAAAAAAAACCCCAAGGTTTTTTTTACAACCCCCCCCCCCCCCCCCAAAAGGGGGGGATAATAGTTTCCCAAGAACTAGGTCACTGGACATCCAAATGTAGGGCAATGCCCATACTTTATCCTATCTTTTGGGGGCGCGGCTTTTGGGCGATAATATAATAAAAAGAATTGGAATTTGACAGTCAAGAACCAAGATGAGTATGCGTGGTAGTTTCTAGCAGAGGGAATCGCGCACCCCAAAGAAATAAAGAAAACCAAGACGAGTATGGTTGTGCTTTAATTTATATAATATTACTTCTAAAAAATCTAGGGTTTTGATTAATTATTCTAGTAAGAATTAGAATTAATTATGAATAAAACTAACGAAACTAACCGGAACCGAACGATCCGAACCTATACCCGATCCGACCTCTGAAATAGGATTACTTCAAAGTAGACCCAAAATCCGAATTGACCCGAACCGAACCATAAAGTCCGTACCTAATTATAAATTTTTAGAAAGTTCTTTATTTTTGCATGATAAGCTCATTGGGCCAAAAAACAGTTGACCTGAAGTTAAGCCGAACCGAAATTCACCCAATCCAAACCGAACTGATATAAAATATCACTCAACTCAAAACATAACCTGACCCAAACTTCATCCAATTCATACCTGAGCCTAACGACCCATTTGTCGGGCCTTACTATGAATGCACTTGGGAGAATTAGGTACCAAGACATGTTGTGGGGTACCTTTTTTTCCTCGCCTCCTGCGTGACCAATCAAGCTCTGACCTACTGTATAAATTGATTCTTGACTAAAACAAATTGACTGAAGAGACAAAATAGGCATCCATCAGACCAGAAACTTAAAACAATAAAAAACGTAATTGAGAGCTGATATCACATTTGTGGCGGCCACCTTACGACGGTGTTTCTAAATGATCTATGATTTTCAAATTTAGGGTCTAACAAAATTTATCTCTCTATATAATTTCGCATTTCAAGAGTAAGATTGCTACATCAGAAACCCATATGCCGCCTAGTGACGGGATTTTTGAAGTATTGGATTTGGATTTGAATTTAGACCTTACTTAACACAACAACATCCCAGTGTGGGTCCCGTTTTCGCGGTATCTGGGAAGATCCAGGTGTAGGCAACCTTACCTCTACAGGTATTCCTACCCACAGAGAGATTGATACCATATTGGACCTTACTTAACCCAATGTATAAAATTTATAGATGAGGTCGAATATTGAAATTTCACTACATCAAGCAAAGTGAACATATATAGGCATCACTAATTTGAACATGATCTTGTAACCAAGAATGTCACTATGTCTCTACTTTGTACCAAAGTATTCCTGACATTTCTACTAAAAAGTTTTCTTACACAAATTGCAAGTTACCACCCTGGTTAAATTGGAATGGGTACCCTGCAGCAAAGATAACTACACACAAAAGTAACAAGAAATTCAATAAGCACACCCTCTATGGAGTAAGGACCGTTACGTTGTCTTCACATTGGTCTGCCTCGATAAACTTGGCTTAAAATGGTTTTCACTCGATTATTCATATCGATTAACGTAAATTGACAAACAAGGTTGGTTAGGAAGATTGACAATAACTAGCAACTAGAAGAAATGCAAACTCGAGCAACATACCAAGAGCCATGGTTCATCCATAATGATGAAGCTTCTAAAAGTTCGTATCGGATACTTGTTTAGACTCCAGACTTAATCAGCCTTTGATAATACTTTCAACCACATCACCACACCCTTTCCCCCAAAAAAACCCCACAAAAACCCGAGTAAAAACAGAGAAGGAACACAAAGATAGATGTATATCTACGGCAAATGACAAGTAAACAAGCGAGATTCAACATCAAAGAACAACAAAAATGACCGATAAAGTGATGAGACGGCTGAAAAAGCAACATACCGATGGATAAGGCCATTTGTAGTGCCTGGTCCACCAATCTAGTAGCTGCTGTCTGGCTTCCTTAGGGAGCTTTCCCTTCTTCTTCTTCTTCAAGAACTCCTGCCTCAAACTACCCAAGTATCCGCTGTACTTGCGCAACAGCTGCCCTTTCAACTCCCTGTCTTCCGCTGAAGGATCGATCAATAAGTTGTTGTTTACATCGATCTCTTCTTCAGATGATCCATTTCTATCAACACCGTCACCACAGGCTGCCCAAACAACATTTTAGATCATATTGAGAAACTTCACAAAACCCATCTCGTCAATTAAACACACGAATTGAAAGTCAACCAAAGAACCAATGCCTCAAATCAAATGAAAGCTAGATCAACATAATTAAGGACATTTGCGTTGCTCAACCTCTCCATTTCACTCAAGTAAATCCATCAGATATTTGACGTTACACCACAAACATGCAATTTTTTTTAAAAAAAGGGCGGGTAAGATACCATGACACATAGCTGTATGTGCATCTAAGAACACCATCGCCAGTTTAAACAGACTGATATTTCACCATTGAGAAGTTGATTTGGTATCAACGATCACACGCACTAAAATCAACGATCATTACACGGATGACTTGAAAAGGATGTCTTCAAATTATATTCCTAACGTTTAGTGTACATAGGCTCTTTTTACAGCTATAGGTCATCTTTATTCCATGTCCAACAAATTTGGTGGCCACATGATTACAAGAATTTGGTTCACAAAGTCTAGTAAAGGTAGCGAAAAGCACGAACAGATGCCTCAGCTCTTTTAGGAACTCCATCAATCAAACAGACCAAGATAGACTCGTTTGAAACTACACTTTCTCAGACCAATCACAGCCTGTGCTTTCAAACATTATTGAAGAAGCATTTCCACCAAGTCATATTATATACCTCGGAGCCCAACATATTAGCCACATCGATGTTATTAAACGACGAACCAACGATCAGAAAAGTATGATGCAGATAATGCAATAGATCAATGACTTATGGTCCTAGACTGGGCAACTGTTACCTTTTCTCCACCCTAATAAATAAATTCTTTACGACAACAATTTAACTCAAATCCTAATTTGAAACTTTATCTGACGAGGTTCCTACTCTTCTGCCCCTCCCTCTTTTCGGTCAATTACTGTGGAATCAAAGGTAATTCAACTAATACCAATAACTTTCAACTTTCGCTCATGAAATGGATCGTAAACTAAAACATCATCCGTCCCAACCAGATCAATTAGATGGCAAGAAAGTTGAGGTAGATTTTAAGTTAGAAAGAAGAAAAAAACCAAAATCTTAGGTACACCACTCACCAAGTCTTTATCCTACTTGGGCATGTTCAAAAATGGAGAGGTTTGTAGGGAAGCATCCAAGACTTGCAGTCCCTCTTTTACACCTAGACCAACTCTTCAACCAATGTTGCAAACAAGGCATATAGAGAATATCACCCAAGGTCATTTGCATTGGACAAACCATGCCAACATTGTTACAAGTTGACACAAGCAACAATTTAACTGCTACCATCCCAATTAACACACTTAGAGTTTATTCTATTTGCGTTTAGATACAGCTAATAGATGTAAGATGCTCTACGGAGAGGTAAGAAACTGTAAGAAGATGTAAAGAAATGTAAGAAGATGTACGAAGTTGTTGAATGTTATAGAAAATCTATATGAGAAATAAGAACATGTAAGTAGATTAAAGAAGATCTAAAAAGATCTAAAAAGATGTAAGAAGATATGAAAATTATGTTATAGATGTAAAAAGTTGTAAGGAGATGTAAACTGTTAGCTAAATCCTCAAAAAAGCGAAATATAACAGGGCTTTATTCAACAAAAGCCTGGTCGTTTTCAGCACTTTGGATGGGCAGCTAGCAAGTTGAAGCGGCTGGAACGGAAAGGTTGGATCAGGTAGGAGCATGTAGCAGGCTCAACACGCTGAGAACGAACAAGCCCTCGTTACAAGCTCTGTCTTCCACTTAGAGAGGCTATACGCATAATCACACTTTGGGAGGTCGCCATAACCCATATGGATATATGGCAGACAAAAGAACCAACAAAGAGAATACAAGCAAGCAGGCAAAGAAAAGAGATCATGCAACAACCCCAAAAAGTAAAACTGAATATCACAGGTTCCAACAGTCAAAGGTGGCTGCCTATATTCTAAGTACAAGTATAATGCACATTGTACCCCCAAAAAAAAAGTTTCAAATGCAAATATGGAGCTAACGGTTGGATGAAGACGAGGCTGGGAGCGCTAAACTAAGGGTTAAGTGCATCTAACCTAGTACACGATAATAGGTGTGTTGCAAACATTATAGAAGTCCATGTTTGACAACTTGGCACAATTATACACCAACATCAAGAATGTTAATCACGAAGACACCAGAGATTCTGCATGCAAATCTATCAAATGGTACAAAATCAAGAGACAAAATAGTTGGGAGCTGGAAAAAAGAAGAATTTATCCAACTCAGAAAGCGATAGGAGGTTCTCATTTCATACACAAAGAACAAACCCTTGGGATTCATAATTCATAGGGAAAGAAAATAAATATTAGTTTCTGCAGTTATAAAGCAAAGTAATGGAGAAACCCTATTTCCAAGAACACATAAAATAACTAAACAAGAGATGTGTATCCATATTGAAGAATGGAGATCAGATGGCAACGCAAAGAATCCATTTGTTTATATTTCCAAGATCTCATCTTGGAAACATGCACATAACCAAAGTATGGATAAATAGAAAGCAATGCAATGCAAGTCATGCTTCAAATGTAGAGAGGGAGGGAGGGAGAGAGAGAGAGAGAGAGAGAGAGAGGGGTTCAGAGCATGACCAGAAGAGGGAGAGTCTGAGGAGGAGCGAAGGGTTAGGGCTTTGAACTGACACTCAATCCTTGATAGAAAAAGCATAGCTTCCTTGAAAGGCTTAGTGAGTTCTTGCTCATATTTTGTGAGCATCTCACAATAAGCCTCCATGAACTGATCCAAAGCAGGATCTTCCCCAATATTACCACCACCACCACCTCCTCCTCCTCCTCGTTGACTCATTGCCATTGCCTCTGCCTCCTCCAGCCGGGCCAGCACTTCCGGCGGCGCACCCACCTGCAACCACCAAGCCAGAAATTAATACTAGCTGGTTAGTTCAGAAAAGTTATCAAACACCTTGTGAGCATATACATATATACTCCAAACTTGATAGACCCATCAAATTTGAGAAGTTTCCCAGGTGGGTTTTTCTGGGGCTTTCATTTTTTTTAAGATTTACGCCAAAAAAAAAACAAATGATCCAAATGAATTATTATCAAAAGTGGGTCATTCAGGGGTTTAATCACTTGAGCTGCCTAGAGAGTAGGTCTCTCTAGCTAGTTCAGACAATTTCGTCAAAAATTCGTCCAAGTGGGTCTGTACGGTGTGAGAGGAGAGGTTGGATCATTTCAACTCAGATCTTGTTAAGATGACATGAAATCAAGCCAGATGACAGAGAAGGTAGCCGAGATAGGTACCAGAGATTCAAACTTTAATTTGGAGGGTTTTTTTAAAGAAAAAAGAAAAAAAGAAATCACCTTTTGGCACTTAAGATAGGCAGATAGAAGACGAAGGTAGTGAGGATGAGCCATAATCTTGGCCTTAACACTGCCATTATTGTTGTTATTATGATGAGTTTGAGTCTCCATGTCCATGAGTTCATAACACCCAGTAGAAGCAGCAACTGAAGAAGAAGAAGAACAGCAAAAGTGGTGAGGAAGCTTGCTGCTGTTGTTGTTGATGGGGTTTTGATTGTGATTTTGATTGTGATTCTGGTTACTCTGATGATGAGATAGGGGTGGAATCATAATCATAGGGTATAATCCATTTTCTATCATCATCATACATGAAGATGAAGAACTATTGTTATTATGTCCGTCTCCCTCCATCTCTTTCTCTCTCTCTCGTACTAATCTCTGTTTTTTTTAACCCTCTTTTCTCTCTCTCCGTCTCTTTCTCTCTCTTTCAGTGGGACAATAACAGGAGCAGGAAAAGAAGCAGTTCACTAACAACAATCAATCCGTCTGTGTCTTTTTATGCTCACTGATTGCCTCTTTCTCTCTCTCCACAATATCAATGTAGGCAAAGGCAGAGGGCTCGCGGGTTTCAAGCTTACACAAGAACCAGCCTTTTTACAGCAAAAATCCTAAGAAAACCCACTGGATTATTAAGTGATATACTATAGTAGTATACTTGTCGTCATCCTCCTCTCTCTCTCTCTGCTTCTGCAACTGTGACTGCTACTGTGATCTTTCTCTTTTAAGAGCTTTTTGAAGAATACCCACCTCAAAAAATTCGCTAAAATTTCGAAAATTTCAGCAAAATTGGGTCGTATGTAGTAAATTTTTCTTCTGGGTTACCCTAACTTTTTTTCCTCTTCTTTTCTTGGGTTTCTTTCTGCTCATTAACAGCAAAAGCAATTACTACCACAGAGAGAGAGAGAAGGAAACCGAGGGAGGAGAGAGAAAGAAAAAAGGGAGGATTTTTTGTGTGTTGGATTTGGTGGATTATGAGCAGAGCGCACGCGATGAATGCAGAGGATGAAGAGAGAGAGTGTGTGTGTGGGTACTACAAATACAAAGACTTGCCTTCCCAATGATACTCTCTCTATCTCTCTTCTTTTCTTTCTTGCAGCAGGAGCAGTAGCAGTATCAGTACCAGTACCAGTAGTAGCAGACGCAGTGCCACTCAGGGTGGGATTTCACTGCCACCCTAAGTTAACTGATATTAATTTAACTCCACATTATATCCATTGCAACTGTTGGGCAACAATTGAGCATGTGAGCTGGTTTCTACTGCCCTATTTGGTAAACAATTTTTAAAAAAAACAAATAGTTAAAAATTTTTTTTTATCAAAATTAACTTTTGGATCAAATAAAAAAATTAATTTGAATGTTTGATAAAAGGACTTTTTAAAAGAGTTTTTTAGATTCAAAAAGCTAATTTAAAAAAGCTAATTTCAAGAGCTTTTTGAAGAATTAGCTTTTTATTACACAACTTTATCAGAAACAGCTAATTTTACTAAACAGTTTTTCAACAAATATCTAATTCAAACAGCCAATACAAACAGTTAACTAAAACAGTTAACAACTAATAGCTATTTGACAAACAGGACCTACGTCTAGTTTATCAATTTTTCTCTTTAACGTCGTTAATTTGATTATGGACATAGTTATAAAAGTTTGCTCTTTTTGTTGGTAAATTATTATAATTGGTAAAAAAAATAAAGTTAGTTAAAGTAAATTGAAGTTGATTGAAATTTGTATTTTTTATTAAAGTGAGTTGAAATTGATTAAAATTGATTAAAGTTAGTTAAAACTGATATTTTTTTTAAGTTAGTTAAAATAGTAAGAATAAAATTTTGGATAAGGTGGGTTGAAGTGAGTTGAAATAGGTTGAAGTGGGTTAAAATAGGTTGAAGTTGATTGAATTTGATATTTTTTATTAAAGTTGGTTGAATTGTGTAAATTGGAAAAGACTAACGAAAAGAACATGCCCTAAATAGCAAACAAATGTAAAATATTGTAAAAACATTTAAGAATTATAAAGAATGTATAAAAAAAATGCAAGAAGTTATAGGGGTTAATTGTAAGAATAAATATAACGAGGGGATAAATTATTAAAATTATTAAAAAGTTTGATAAACATATATTTAGATATATTGTCTATAGTTATAAGTAGTAGTTAAATTATTAAAAAGTTGGTCTACAGTGTATAATTAACAAAATAAATATTCACGAAAGTAAATTACATGTAGTATGTTAATGATATTTATGAAATTTATTCTATAACATTACTAAACAAATTATTTTTTAATATTATATGAATAAAAAAAAATTCTACAATTCTCATTTTGAATAAGAAGAAATACTATTGAAATAACATAATTAATGAAAATAAACCTTTACACAAGTTCATTAATAACAATAAAATAAATTCAAACCCCCAATTTTATGGAATCAAATATGTTCTACACTTACGATGGTTTTTTTCAACATTATTTTCACCTTCTTATAAACAAATTTAAAAACCAATAATCGTATTATTATGCATAAAAAGGGAGTAACAATTTCAGCAAGGGATTCAAATGTGAATGAGTCATCTAATGTTCAATTATATGACAATAGCAACCAAATTGTCATTGACAAATTTAGGACAAAATATGCTAAAATGCTTACGTCACCTACAATTTGATTATTTTCATATATAATTCACATCGAAACTCAAATATAAATGCAATTTTTATATTATAATTTTAAAAGTATGGTAACTTGTTTTCTCTATGATGACATATATTGTTCGCGTCGAAACTCAAATATAATTCACGTCGTAAAACTTTGTTTTAAAGTTTATAGGAATATTATGTTCATAAAACTAAATACAAATTTTTCATATGAATAATATATATATATATATCATTTACTTTTGGAAAACATAATTTATCTCATTTTATTGATGGTGAAATGAATTATTTTTGTCTAAAACTATTTTTGTTGAATTGAACTTATTCAACCTTACTTTTATACATTGAACTTAAAATTTAAATTTAGTTGTACTAAATTAAATCAAAATTTAAATTTAGTTGTACTAAATTAAATCTATCTGAACTTATTTAAAAGAAACTAAGTTAAGAAGAATGTGTGCTAACCCGTAAATTGCAAAAAAGTTTAGAAATCTTTAAATGAATTTTTAGAACACTTAGGGGCATTTGGTTCAATTTTGGTAGAATGGAATGAAATGGGAAATGCTTTTAGTAGTTATGGCAATGGGTTTTGACTCTTGATTTTATTTGTTTTGTTCAAGTTAGCAATGAATTCAATCTAAGGTCAAGTTCGGCAAAATTAACTGTTTAGGTAGCGGATAACGTTTTTAATTTCGCAGGTAGTGGATCTTTGTTTATATCAGCGGTTGAAACTAATGTGTTCGGTAAATTTAGCTGTTATGCTAGCTGATTAATGTAAATTGACATAAAATGATATAGATAATTTCTAAAGAAAAAAATTTTAGAGGGTATTTTTTTGCTAAAAAATGTGAAACGCTACTTTTAAATGTCAAACGTTAATACTATTAGCTTTTCAAAAACGCTGCTTCAAACACTAAACACTATTTGAAACGCTAGTCAAAATACTACTTTACCGAACACTAAAAACCAACTAATTAGTGTATTGACTTGGTCAAATACTAAACACTATTGTCGAACACGATCTGAATCAAAAATGATGCTAACATTATGTGTTTGTATAAATCCAATAGGTGGGAAAGGTTTAATAAGATTCATACCTTAGGAGTTTGTCATTCCATTTGAAATGTGATTCCTGATCAAAATACCCAACTAAACATAAGGCATGACAATGTTTAACACCATGCTCACACCTTAATGTAAAAAGCCCTAAATCAAACAAGGGCTTACAGCCCTTCATCTTGAAAAGCTGTCAAATTAGCAATTTTAGATGTCTGATAATACCTGTCAATATAACATTTGAATTATATGCTTAATTTTTTATATTTTTCTGGAAATGATATATATTGCAGTTATCTAGAATTATCTTGACAGATTAGCTAGAAGTATGAAGTACTTTTTTATGACTTTCTTAGAAATACAAACAACAACAACAACAATAACAACACCCCAATGTGGGTCCCGCTTTCACGGGGTCTGAGTTTCTTAGAAATACAAAGAAGACAACATACTATCTACTGCTCTTTTACATATTAGTATTTAAAATTTTGACACTTTGAAGTCTCAATAAAAAAAACATTCGAAGAAAAGATTACACTTGTTAACAAACTAGGTTGTGCTTGTGCTTTTGCACGGATTTGTAAATTAAAAAAAACAAAAATCATTTACTCAAGTGCAAACAAGTAAAGGTTTTTGAGTGATTATTCTCACTCTATGGCTATATATTTCTGCTGCAAAACCACTGGATGAGCCAGGGTTCAAATCCTGAGGTGTCGAATTATACTATACAATAAAATTAATATTTGTCTGAATTGAAATCTATTTTATAATACATTTTCTTTCGTATTTTTTCATAGTATAGTACAGTCATAACGTTGCACTAAACCTATAAGAGATCCCAAATTTATCAAATGTCATCTTCAAGCTCTTAAGTTCGATTTTCAAATTCAAAAATTTATCAAAACTAACTCCCGTTTAACTACTTTCAAAATGGAATTAGCATAATTGTTAGACACAAATTTGAAGCAGAATCACTAAATTTGACAAAATAGTTTGCAAATAGTTGATTATAAATTTAAAAAAGAAGGAATATTCTTACCCTTGTTTTTGCCACCGGAGATAAAGCCATTTATATTAGTTTCTTCATAGGTTGATGTCAACATAAAATAATTTTTAAATTTTCCCTTATTTTCACTGACATATCCAGTTGATGAATTAATTAAATATTACATACCAAAATTAATGGTAAAGATATTATGTATCTTAAATTAAAGGAAGAACCACCGAAAAATGCATTTACCTAGACTCAAACATGCAACCCACCCCAAGCATGGGCCAAATCCAAACGTCTTGCACCAAGTGAGCACTACACATTTCTTATTATAGTTGCAAACTAAAACTATACGAACACTTTTATCTTAATTAAAAGAAATTAAGCAACTGTAGTTATGCATAGTTGAACACATGACCTACATCACCAAAAGGTGATATACAAGCACCTCTCATCACTTTTTCTTTTTTTTTTTTACAATGACAAACGGGTTCAGCCCACTAGGCCCTTATCGCAGGGTTTACCTAGTGGACCTGATCGGATTAGAGGGCAGAAAATGTCAAAGTCCAAGCCCACAAACGCTCTCACACACAAATGCACCGCAAATGTGCCCCCTAGGTTTGAGATGACCATCTCTTCTTCGATCAGCACCTCTCATCACTTGCACCATGCAAACTTCTTACTTTATATGCAGATGAAATAATATATATACTTGTTTTTTTTTCCCCCAAAAATTTCAATATTTTTAAATTTTTTTCCAAAAATTAAGGTGTCAATTGATGCTCTTTGCATCCACATATCTATATCCATGTGCAAAACAATCTTTTTCTTGACTTGTTGAAGATGTTGTGGATATGATTGGAATCTCTTTTCCCCCTGCAGATGCCTGCTCCCAGGGCGTACTCTTTTTATTGATAAGTTGAGATTTCTTTGTTCTTTTTTGTTCGTCTTTTTTACTTCTTACTGATCTAAGAAAAATTTCATTCTTTTCGATCCTTCTTACTCACTTCAAGAATTAAAAAAAAAAAATGTTTCAATTGCATTCTTTTTCAGTCAATCTCATTTTTCATACTCTATCATCCATTCACATCTATTATCATTCATTTCGATTTCCAACCTTTGCATTTACCCTGAATAGAATAGAACACGTCTTTAGTCTTACTAATGAAATTAGGACTTCTACTTTTTTAGGTCATTGTCTTTTTAGTTGAATTTTTCTAAATTAAGTTAAATTTATTTTTGTTGAACTGAACAAAACTAAACTTTTTTTTTTTATGAATTAGACTTATTTTATTAATAAAGTGATAGAATTTAACTTTTTCTTTCTACTGAATTGTAATTATTCTAAAAAAAATGAATTGAAGAGAACACGACCTTAGTTAATGAAATACACAATTAAGACTTATTTATTTTAACATTCATTAGTATTAATATACCGCTTTTTATTCCTTGACACATATATTTGATCCCTTGCCATAACTTACACATTATCAAACTTTACTGTTTGTCAGTAAATATTACCGCTTCATACATGCACACAGCTCTTATCGCCAGTTTGAAAACTTTGAAACAAAGAAATCCTTACATGTAATTTACAGGACTTGTTCGTTACGAGCATATTGAATCTACTACCTATTTCAATATACTTCAATCTACTAATTGTTAGTCTAAACTGATCAGACCTACTCCAATATGATCAAATTTGCTCCAACATGCTAATTACTACTCAAGTATGCTTTAACCTGCTTCAATTCACTCACAAATCTGCTTCCAAATTGTTTGTCAAACCTACTCTAATCTGTTCAAACATACTTCAACCTGTTCAAACTTGCTCAAACCTACTTTATACTGATCAAATATGCTCAAATCTGCTGTAATATATTTCAACCACAAATAAGCCTGTAACATAAAAAATTAAATTATATCCACTTAGTGGATGACAGGTGTGAAAAACACACGTAATAATTGTGTAAATACTGAAATAAAATACAAAGAAATGGGGGGTTTGAGTGATCAAATCAAAGGGAGGGGTAGTGTGTAGGGGTCTATTCCATGTAGGCTAGAGGGGGGCAGGGATTTTTGGGGGGCACGGAATCACTTTGGTTGCTAAAATCATCTTTGGCCCTTTGTCCACGCATTCTGACCCTCTTTGTTCGACTTGTTTTTCTTTGTTTGCAAATTCACGAAAATGGCAACCCAGAAATCTCTAAAGGGCTACAAGTAAATGAAAGAAGAATGTCTCATAGTATAGTCACATTGCTGGGGAAGAACAAGACTTTTGTATTTTGCCATCAATTTAAGAGCTCCATAACAAAATATTATATTAAATCATGCTCTTTTAAAAAGTTTAATCCTTTTCTTTTATGATAAGATATAATTATAAGATGTAAAAAAATAAAGGAGTTTTAAGAAGTTGTAAGAATTATAAAAAGTTATCAAAAAATGTAAGAACTTGTAAAAAGTTGTGAGAAGCTGTAGGATAAATGTAAGTAGTTGTAGAATTATTAAAAATTTGTATGCATAACTACGTGCAATATATTTGTGATATTTATAAAATTAATTTTACACCCTCACTCAACAAATTATTTTTTAACAATTAATACAGATAATTAGAATTTGATCATCTACAGTTTTTGTTCTCAGTCAACAAAAGTAATAGTAAAGTAACATAATTAACGAGAATAAACCTTTAAAAAGCCGTGCTGGACTCAGGACGTGATACACCCATAAGGGTGCGAACCCAACAAGCACAATAAGCCGACGACTTAAGCTACCTCAGAAACCCTAATTCCTCAATTGTCCATTTAATATAAAAAGAGGATCAATCTAACAAAAAAACAGCATTAGAGAAGCATCCAGGGTTCTCTAGAGTCAGCTTTCTACACAAAAACCTAAGGCTCTTAGGTTGTGAAAATGTGAAAGTTCTCCGTATATTGAGTTCCTTCCCCGACCAATGATTCAAAGTCAAGGTTCGATTGTCTTCCGGTGCACTATTAAGGTAAATTCGCTTACGCTTAATTAGTTACATTAATTCCCTGACCAATGACTTAAAGCCAAGTTGACTTTTTTCATATATAACTCACGTCAAAACTACAACATGAATGAAATGATTATATTATAGTTTTAAATGCTTATTTACTTATTTTCTCTATGCATGCTCAAAAACATAATTCAATTCACCATATAAGTTTAGTATGTTATATTTATTGAACAAATACTATTATCATAATTATTTTCAACTAATATGTTTGTACATGCTCAAAAACATAATTTAGGTCACCATATAAATTTATTATGTTATATTTATTGAACAAATATTATTATCATAATTATTTTCAACTAATATGTCTGTACATGCTCAAAAACATAATTTAAGTCACCATATAAATTTATTATGTTATATTTATTGAACGAATATTATTATCATAATTATTTTGAACTAATATGTATATACAAATATTATGTTTATAAAACTATATACAGTGTTCATTATGATAGCTTTGTGAACAAATTTTATGTTTATAAAATTATAGAATTAATGAAATATAAAAAATTCAAAATAAAGATAGAGGTTGTTTTTTTTTGGGTTAGAGAAAGAGAGAGATGAATAAAAAAAATGACAGCAACCAAATTGACATGGACAACTTATGGATGAAAAAGATGAAATGTTTTCATCACCTACAGGTTAACTATTTTCATATATGACTCACATCGAAACTACAACATAAATGAAATGGTTGTATTATAATTTTAAATGCTTCTTTAATTGTTTTTTCAGTGTATGTTCACAAATATAATTCAATTCACCATATAAATTTATCATATTATATTTATTGAACAAATATTATTATCATAATTATTTGGAACTAATATGTCTATACAAATATTATGTTCATAAAACTATATACAGTGTTTTCATATTAATAGTACATAAAAATAAAAAATATATTATGTTTACACAAATATGATATATATTGAACATATGATGAAAAAAATGTCAATTAGAATGTTGTAAAATTGATATATTTGTCATACTCATAGATTAAAGACGTCGTAAACAAGCACGAAAAATATACATTGGCCAATAATTTTTGTAGAGAAGATGTAAGAAGTCGTAAGAAGTTTTAAAACTTTATTAGAACTGCAATAAGTTATAAGAAGTTACAAACAGCTTTAACACGTAAATTATCACTCTCCACCGCAGAAAATAACATGCTTTTAGTAAAAATGTACACAATGCACATAATATATATAATAAGGTTATAAGAATTTGGTTTTGAAAATTAAACTAGATTCATAAATCCATATGAACAAATATTCAAAATTAAACCAAAGTCGACATGTTTTCATTTTTTTACATGGAACTATATTTTAAAGTAAATTCAAAATTAATATATGTGACTATAAAAGAGTCTACACTTTAGACAATTACAAATATAGATTTCAAGTAAGTCCGTTTACAGTTGTGCTTTTCTGGTGACCATTTGTGACCAATTTATAAGGTATGTTCTTTTTATTTTTATTGACATATCAACAAATATTTATTATCCATTACTCATATATTTCATAACAACAAATTTTTAAAAATGAAAAAATAAATTCAAATAAAATCCATGTTAAACAGTACTCTACATGTCAGATTTTTTTTTAAAAAAAAATTCTAAACATTGAAATATCAGTTTAAACTTTTAATTAAAACTTAAAATATTATATTTTGATGACACTGCCTTAACTAAAAGACACAAACAGCTTAATGGTTAGTAAACACCTCTTATTTACAGTGACTAACACTCATGAAAATTTGTATTGTATAAAAAATTGATTACCTAACAACCAATTTTTTTAAAAGAAAAATCCTTAAAAAATAATAGTCATTTCAAATTTTTTAGGGGTCAACTTTAATTAAATTTCTTGGCTAAAATGATGTAATCTAGTAATTTATAATTGAACATTGTACTCAAAATGTTTAGTCGTGTTTTTATTTAAGTAACATTCGTTCGGTTTTTTTTAGATTAAATGATGAATTCATTAATTCAATGTCATACGACATATAAAATAAATATCACATTCAAACAAATTTATAATTTGAATAATAAAATAATACTTTTGAATGGAGAACGCTAATTGAGATTCTTCTGAACCCTGCTATTATTTTCAGTCGCTATTTCATTATATAACCTCCAATGATAAGGATATCCGCAAAAACTTATATATAGTCATTTCATAGAAAAGAATTAATCACATGTTATAGTCATCCAAACTCAACGAATTGATGCCCATTATACATTGATCTAACAATCAAATAATAGTCCCACCCCTGCAAGTAGAACAACATGAAATGACATTGACAAGAATGCTCCATTAATGAGAAACAAGAAGGTCGATTCAACGACGGTATGTCGAGACTCTTATAAATTGGGGGAGCATATTTACTAGCAAAATACTCAGAATAACATAAACAAAGGACATATTAGGACTTACCATTGGAAAAAGGCCAATGATAGCCCTAGTTGAGATGCAAACACTAGGGGTGTGCAAAGCTAATTGACCGGAGTTTTGGTTAACCGAAAATTATTTATTTGGTTCAAGAAAATTTCGAACCATAACAGAACCGAAAATTTCGGTTAATCAATTTTGGGTTAACCAAAACCTTCATAGTGTACAACCCCAGCAAAGCCTATGAAGAAGCTCATTGATTAATAAACAAATCTTATGTTAGCAATATACAATCTCCACAATTTACATAAAGGGATTGATAGAGATAGAAAGCGTTTGATTAATTTTCCTTCCGCTCAGAGAGGGGGGAATAGAGTGTTTTTTTTGGGTGCAAATTATTCATTACTCACGTAACCACCATGAAGGAATCTTTTTTTTTTTTGGCTTTCCCAATGTGGCGGTTACCCATACACTTGGAACTCATGCTCCTAGGTGTATATAATAAATTGTATACCTAGGCATGATTTTTTTTAAAAATTTTTTGGGTTTGTAGATAATGCAAATATTATAACAAAGCATAAAAACTACCAAGAAACTCCAAAACTAACTTACACAACCAACTAACGGTAATATTGTTCCAGAGAACCTAATAATAGTACAACAATAGTGATTAGAATGCTCGGCATTGACTGCAAGTTGTCTCTTGAAGATGGGTTGCGTATCCTCCAACCGTAGCACATTGGCCTTTCTTTTTTGATGCTAACTCTAAATACCATTTTAGGCATTATCCTGATGAGTTTGGATAGACCAATGTCGTAGCCAACGGTTAAACCTCTTACCTTGCTTGCAATCCTCCCTGTACCATAAAAATACGTGAGAGTGGTCATACCTGATTCCAACTGGAACCGTTACAAAAGTTTTTCTCACAATTCGCTTCTGCTGCTATGATTTATAGGTCTTCCTTCTATTTTGTTGCCTACCTTGGATGCCATTCTCGTCTCGTGTCGAAAAATAAAAGACACCGGCCGCGCCATTCTCATGGCATGTTGTGTCATGGGCATTTGAATGTATCACATTAGCAGTGTTGAGGTTGTCTTTCATTGTAGGCTCTACGGTGTGATCATCGCTAGCCAATACCTATTCCTCCATGCAGCGCTCTAGCTATCCTTATTTGTTTAGTCTAGCTTGAACAACCATGTAGAACATTGTTCTACTATCATAAAATTCAATCATTCCCCCTTGTGTGATCTTTGAATAAGTTGAATGAGATAACTGAAGGGATCTGTGAGAACACATTGTATTAACCTTGCTTGGTAAGTGGAAGACTAAGTACCTCTGGGGAGCTATCAGTATCCATTGAAGAATATGCGGGGGATGTGGTAGAATTGGAATGATACAAAGATTTTTTCTATAACTTTGAACAAATTCATCAACTACAATAATTATAAGATAATGGATTTTGAAATTTCTATTTAGGGTATATTTTTTTGACTTATTATAAGTACTTATTATTAATATTCAACAATTTTCAACACAGTTAAGCAACTGTTAGTATCATTCAGCACAAGTCAACATTGCTAAGCACTTATTGAAAGTACCTAGTTATATTTTCTTCAACCATTCAGCGTATTTTAAAATGTTTAAGCATATTTTAGTATATTTAAGTATGTTTCAGCGTGTTTCAGCAACTGCTAGCATGGTTCAACATGTTATAGTAATAAACACCAGTAAGTATTTCTCATAGGTAAAAAATAATGTGCCTTTACTTTTTCAAGTGGAAATTTTTTATTCATCATACATCAATAAATTTTATTAATTTGTGTACTTCATGTTCCTATTTTTAATTAAATTATATTAAATTTCTTTACTTGTGCATGATTTATTTTTTAATTATCATAATGTTTTTTCGCAGGAAACAATTTTTACTTGATTTTCGTTATTTTTCCCCCGTAGTTTGCACTTATTTTAATAAGAGGTTTTACTTCATTTCTTAATCAGTTAGAATTTTAAAATTCCAATAATGAAGAACATTTTTGAAATTCCAGATCGAAGGAGAATTTAATGAAAAGTTCAAAGGCGTAAAAATTAATACAAGATGTTAGGGCTGAGAAAAATTAATATATGGTAGTTTCGGAGAGCTATATGTAAAATTTCGAACTTGCAAATTCGGACTTTGACCTTATTCTTTTCAATTTATTTAAATTGGATTGAACTCAATTAAATTTATTTTTGTTAAATTGAACTAAATTTATTTATATTACATTTTAAACTTGTATTTGCCGAACTGAACTGAACTGAATTAAGTGTACTCTCAAAAAATTAGAGGAAAAGCACAGTGGCGTTGTCCAATGAGAGGTTGACAACAGCATTGCCTATGCTTATAAAGTTATACTATTACTGATACCATAAATCAGAAGAGAAATCAAGAATAAAACAGGCTTTTATTAGACTTATCCATGCCATCTAATCCATAATTGTTAAGCATTTGGTAGGGGTGGGTTTCAGGTGCAAAAATACAAAAAGCTGATAAAGTTAGTGGGACACTCCGAATGTTTCTGTTCACTCTCTAGGTTTTTCTCCAGGCACCTGTGTGCATAACAATATTTTAAAAAACAAATGTTTAACCTTTTTTTCCAAATAAATTGAATTAAATTATGTTGTATTTGATTTAGTAAAATAATTTTAGTTTAATTTAATTCAATACACATTTTTTTTTGTGCAAATGAGAAGTAAACACTGATGTAGATAGGATAAATTTAAATCACAATATTTGGTAATAACTTCTATAGATCTTACTAGTTAAGTTACTTAACACCCACTTAATTTAATATAAGTTAGTTTATAAATAAGCAAAATTAATTAATTATTCTTGTTTTTTGGTCCGGATATTTTAGGCAGGGGGTTGGGCTCACCCCAAGCCAAGGGCAGGGCTTCAGCTGAGAGCTTCCTCAACGGGATGCCTCCCCAAGCGCCGCGACAGTGGGAGGATTCGAACTTCTGACCTTGCAGGTAAAATGTGTCCTCTCTTACCGTTGAACCCACAGAACGATGGGAAATAAAACTATTAATTATTCAAGAATGCAGGTTAATACTGATGGAATTTTGTTTAGCTTGGCAAATATATAAGCCCGACTCAATAAAGATAACAATTTATTTCTTTTTAATTTATCGTAAATAATTTATCAATGAACAGGGGCAGAATTAGGGGAACAGGTTAGCAATGCCACCCGTGTATATACTTTAATATGCCTTTTCCCTTTCTTAAAAAGCAATGCGCAGCCCAGTTGGTGGACATGGCACCTGGGGTGGAAAATTTGAGCTTTAAAGGTCTGTGTTCGAAAGCTAGGGTGCCTTTTTCTAAAGAGAGATTTTGTGCACAGCGAATTATTA
>JACYFF010003369.1:996805-1010026 GCA_017589665.1 Selenicereus undatus | reverse complement strand
GTTTACAAATAATAAAAAACTTATACTTTCTTACCTAAATTTGCATTCTTTTATGTTTAAATTCTTTTTATAAAAATTAAACTTTGGTTACCATTTATAAATAATAAAAAAGTGCACTTTCCTACCGATTTTTTTTTTTTTTATGTATAATTTTTTTAAAAAATAAAATTATTTTCGATTCAGTTAACCGACTTTTTTGAAAAATTTGTGCGGTTAACCGGTTTTTCGGTTCGGTTTTTTCGGTTTTTCAGTTCGGTTTTTAGTTTCGGATTTTTTTGCACACCCCTGTTAATGAGTGTTGGATAGTATTTAATGTTGATGATAAGTGCTTAAGTTGAAAAGAATAGGCCCTAAGCTCGATTCAACAAACAATTAGTTCAGTTAAGCTTAAATAAGTTCAAAAAAGAAGAAAAAACAAAGAAAAAACATGACTTAAATTTGAATTATGGACATTTTGGCACCTTGTTGTTTGACATTAATAAAAAAGGCTCCCACTTTTTTGTATTAATTTCTTTTGGTACCTCAAATAATGAATTTTGATAATAAGGGGACCATTTCAACCTAAATTCATTTTTAATCTAATAAATTTCAGGAACTTTATCATAAAATTATTTTCTTCCTGAAAATTCATCAAGTTTTGCAAAATCCCTCCAACAATTTTTCTAGAATCGGCAAGTTTTGACTTTTCTTTTTGTGTTTGTGTGAGTGAAGGAGGAATTCTGACTTATTTGCCAGCTGACGTATTAAAAAATTAATGCCAAAAAAGGTTTTTCTATTAATTAGTGTCAAAAAAGCTTATAATTAAAAATAATTGACGACGTGTGCCTCTTCGCCTTTGATTCTTCATTTCTATTTATAAATAGCAGAGTTTAAATGGATTTTTTGGTTTCGGGTTGCTAAATTTCCTTCGTATAGGTTAATGATAGAAGTCCATCGTAGGGGACGGGATAGTGGCGGATCTAGGTATTTGAATTATGGGTGTTTATTTATTAACTTTCATTGTCATGTCTCCATCTCTTTGCACTTGATTTCAGAACTGACTCCGCTACTATTTACAGTATTTTCTTTGTTTTTTTCAAGTTATTTTTGTCTCGAATATTGTACAATAGAGTTCGATTGATGTTAAACTAGGCAAAAAATAAAAAAAAAAGACAAAGGAAGATAAACTCGGCTAAATTTAAAGTAATATTAAAAATAAAGTTGATTATCACAAAGTGTTGCACAGTTAAATTTAAAGTAATAATAGTGTTTAAATAATAGTAATCTAATTGTGTCCTCCCTGTTTTTTTGGGTGGTCTTAAATCCTCCTTTTGCTAAAGATGAACGAACATTAATCCATAGGAATAGAGGGTTATCTCTTTCAATAATGCTAATTTATTCCTTATATTTCTTGAGCTTATGGAAATTTCTATTTTCTTTTCTTTTTGTTCAAATGAACCACGAAGGCAGTACAATACAATGAAAGGAGGGAGAATCGAACTCGAAATTTAATGTCAAGACTTCAATCTTAACGTTTAATCTCTTGGCTAAGATTTCATCGGTTATGAAAATTTCTCATTGCCACCGCACGTATAGTTCGCAACCCTCGACCCCTTTCCATGCATGGGAGAAGAATTGGAATTGCATGATGATTTAATTGAACTAATTAGGGCATGAATTGCTTTAGTGCTAATTGACTTGGAGGGAATTAAGTCTGATTTAATTATACTTACTTGAATTCTTCAACACTACTTGATTTTAATGTTAGGTACCACTTAAATTTGTGCATATGGATTTTGCTATCTTACTGTTGTAATGGACTAGCACTATCTATTCCATACCCTAAAACATTATGGAATTTTAATTGCTTTTGCCAACTATGATTTAGGTTACTATTGTTGTTTCCATGAAACCATCAAGTTGTTGTGCATCATTATAACCCTGTTTGACAAGCAGTTGTTAACTATCAGTCGTTAATTGTGTATATTAATTATTAACTGCTAGTTGTTTTCAATTAGCTACTTGTATTAGTTGTTTGAATGAGCTGTTATGGAAAAATTATTTGGTGAAATTTACTGTTTCTAACAAAATTGTGAGACAAATATGTCCATGATATACGTATTATCAGTTTGCTCCTCTTCTCAAACCTATCTGTTCAAAAACTTATTGATGAGCATTTAATGTTTTAAAGTTGAACTTTAAAATTCTATAACTTAAATTTTTTGAAATTTATAGGTGAATTTTAAAATATTTGTCAAACTAGTTTAATTTTAGCATTTGCATGTCAATTTTAAAATTTGTATAGAGGAGGTACTTGTTTTAAGAACCTCAAATATAGAATCCTATAAAATTATAAGATGATTCGGGCTCCTATTTTTTTCTCCTTTTAGTGTTCTCCCGATTATGTTTTTTTCCTACTAGTGTACGAGGATGAACACAAAATTAGACATGATAAAATTACTCCAACATTCAAAGCTTAAACCGAAATACTCTAGCCCATATCTCAATCGACGGCTAAAAGGATACCAACCGATTATAATAATCCAAGCACCCAAAATGGACTTGTAACCAAACCAGACCCAAAACAAAGCTTGATCAGAATGGCTTGTACCTAAAATGACACGGACATATTGCAAGCTCAACTTGAAATTTGAAAATGACTCAACCTAAAGTAAGTTGAAGAAGAACAACTCAAACAGAAACCAATGATTCATTCATGTTCAAACTTTACCCTGAATACAAGCAGACATATGCTATCGAGCACCAATCCAACTTGACAAAGATGTCATTGTAACACAATATTCCATGCGAAATTAGAGCTGGCAAAAAGTTATCCGATCTGAATTTGTCCGATTCGGAAAAAATCTGGGTACGGTGATAAATTTTTCATCCGAATTTTCAATCCGGACACACCCTTTTTTTATATTTCTATTGTCCGAACTCGATTTTGACCCGAATTCAGCCTTGTTCAATCCGAAAAAAATATGGTATTAGACATCAATTTCTTGTCCGAATTTTGATATTGTCTGATTTGTCTGACCCGAATTGAATTTTTGCCAGCCTTATGCGAAATGAGGGGTTGAATCACTAGGGCTTGGGAATTAGCCCCCTAAAGTTCTTTAGGTTAAAAGGGTAAATTAATCTAACGAATGTTGTATACATAGTTGAATTGTAGCCCAAGCATTATATTGTAGGCTTTTGACATGCTAGCTGTTATGGCTGCCTGTTACATAACAAACATCTCGACACGATCCATTTTACACCTTACCTAAGATTCATCCGAGTCTTACTTGAACCTAAGTTAATTCAGACCAAACAAACTTAATGTAACATCATTTTAAGTAAACACGTATTGAACTGAACTTATACGCAATCCAGATACAATCAACTCAAAATTGACTTGACTCAAACTAATAAACGACACACACACACAAGGATCAATGAGTAGAACACCAACAAAAATAACAAACACCAACATTTAGGGTGTGTTTGGTACGAGGGAAAATCATTTTTTCGGAAAATAATTTTTTCATTTTACGCCGTTTGGTAAAACAAGGAGTGGAAAATCATTTTCAGGAAAAAATCGTTTTACCCCATTTGAAGGAAATTATTTTCCCTTGAAAAAGTAGGGAACACGATTTTCCAAACCCAATTTTCGTTGCCCAATTTTGTCTCTCGTTCTATTTTCTTTTAATTGTGCCTAGAATCACTCTATTTTCATTCTCAGTTTGTCTCTCATTCTTCCTCTCTTCTTCATGTTCATCGATGATTTCCGTCGTTAATCTATGTAATTATTCTTGAGTTATCTAATCTTGTTACAGTTGCCATTTTGAAAAACTTCGCAATCTGAAACATTTATCGTCTCCCCGTTCGTCATTTTCTTTAATTTGGATTTAATATCACTCAAAGTCAACTGGGTAATAATTGGGAATAGTGAAAAAATTGAGATTCATTAATGTTGACTTTCTCTTTTGTTGAGTTTGTTATTAGGTATATTTCTTACTGATGTTTTGGGTTTGGTTTTGAAGAGGGGAGAGAAACAGAATTCATTGGTTAGGTCGGGTCAGAATAGTAAGTAGAGAAGGGGGTTGATGATAAAACGAAATAAAATGAGGACAGGGGGTTCATTCTATCAAATAGCAAAAATGAAGTGGAAAGAAAATGATTTTTCATTCTACCAAACAACTGAAAATATAAGTAAAAAATTATTTTTCTTAAGAAAATATTTTTTATAAAAAATAATTTTTTCCCCTATCAAACACACCCTTAACGTAGTTAAACATCTCACATTTATTCCACAACCCGATTTAGTAACTCGAAACTCACACACTCACACCTTCTCAAAGTGTTTCACTCACTCACACATACACTTACACTTACGAAAAGAATTAACCTTGAGTTCCAATTATTCGAATTTCGAAGGAACACTCAACAAAATCAAACGATCTGTTGTGAGGTTTAAGATAAAATTAGTATAGTCAATATCTTAGATTTTTTATCTTTTTCTTTTGACGGCAAGGGGGGGAGGGGTGGGTGTTGGCTAAGAAGATGAGAGAGGGATACGTCTTGTCTAATCTTTTTCTCTCTGATTGATGATTCTTATCGATGCGCCAACACCAAAATATCCCATCTTTGCAGTCTTTCTTTAATGTGTTTAGTACGTCCAGCATTCTCATGACTGCGTTCACCTTCGCCATTAATTTTCGTTTATTGTCATTTGCTTTGTAAAATTTTCTCTGCTAGATTTTTGTATTGATTGAGTTATAAATAAAGATTTCTGGACAAAAGCGCAAATGAGGTTCTAATATAAAATTAATTGGCAATGGGTGAAGTAACTCACAAGCTTATATACATGCTCAAACTCTTCAATTTTATCAATGTGGGACAAACTTCACTTTCACATTCCAACGGACCCCCTCACGTGTGGGCTATTAATAAGGCTCAACACGTGCACATAATTTTAAACAAATAGGGATGGTGACAAATCAAGAATGAGGACCTGCTCTGATATCATGTTAAATTTTTTATATCAATTAAGCATTCAATAAAGAATCATGCATATAAGCTCAAATGAAATCTCATCCCAAAATCAATTGACAATAGATGCAGTAACCTATAAGTTTATATACATACTCAAACTCTTTAATTTTATCAATGAAGGACAAACCCCACTTTTACATTCAAATATTCTCCACATACTTCTGTTTATCATGTCCGTTCCCCCTCTTCATGTGGTCCTTCATTAACTCCAAGTAGTCTCCAACGATTGTCCGTCTATGAACAAGTAGGACTCTATTCATGAACAGAATGCAATATCAACAAAAACAACAAACTTTTAGTATGAATGTTGCTTGTGCGGAGTTTGAGAAGATTTCACATATAGATGGCATTATCTATGTGGCATTGCTGACCGCAAATAAACCGATTCTAAATGACCCTTGAAAATTTTTGGGAAAACCCTTTAAAAGTTGAAAATCATTTGAAACATAAAAGATATCAAAAGTAATAATAGTAAAATCCAGTGAAAATATGCAAAATCAGGGATAAGAGGTAGTGCATAAACAACACTAGGCTAGATAAAGACAACCAATGTCACAATCAGATACTGCTACCATAAGTTACCATATGATATACCTGATGAGTGTTAGCTGAACCACACATCAACAAACCTACGGTACTCAGGAGCTAAGGGTGGTCAATACAAAAGCTACCTAGATTCTACAACCTTAATCTTAAGCCTTCATAAGTTCATATCCTCCATTAATTCTGAACAAGTCAAACCGTATTTAAACTTCATCCCAGCTCTTCTTCGGTATACCTCGACCTCTTCTACTATTTGATAGGTCAATTATCTCACATCATCTAACAGACTCATGTATAATCCTTTTATGTGACCAAATGATCTAAGTGTACCATATGCCATCTTATCCTCAATAGGTACCGCTCTTACTCTGTCTCCATGCATATGATGCATATGGTTTAGTTCTCTATGTCACTCCTCACATGCCAGTCCATGTTCACATTGATGTAATTGGCTATTGAATGTCTTATAAAGCTCAACCTCTAGTTGTGTTAGGATGTCTCCACATATAGCAAATATTAAGAGTCTGTTCTCATTAAATTGTCATAAGTACTTATCATTAATATTCATCATTGATCAACACTGAACAATATTTAGTTTTGAAAAATCCCTTTACAAGTTGAAAATCATTTGAAACATAAAAGATAGCAAAAAAATAACTACATTAAAAATCCGGTGACAATATATAAAATCGTATCCAGGATAAGCGATAGTGCATAAAGTAACATTAGGCTAGATAAAGGGGTGTTTCACAAATAACTTTTTGAAGAGCTTTTAGGCAAAAAAATAGCTTTTTTTGACCATAATTAACCGTTTGATCATGTGAAAAAGTTAATCTGGATGTTTGGTAAAAGACCTTTTCAGAAGAGCTTTTTGGATCTAAAAAGTTAATTTGAAAAAGCTAATTCCATGAGTTTTTTAGAAGAGCTTTTTGATGAATTAGCTTTTTGTGTCACAATTTTATCAGAAACAACTAATTTTACCGAACAGTTTTCAACAAACAGCTAATTTAAACAGCTAATACAAACAGTTAACTCAAACAGTTAACAACTAATACAAACAGCTAACAACTATTTATCAAACAGGACCAAAAACAACCAATGTTACAATCACAATACTGCTACTATAAATGAACACATGATATACATGATAAATGTTCGGTAGGCCACACATCAACCAACCCACAGTGCTGAGGACTAAGGAGCTAAGAGTGGTCAGTAAAAAACCACTAGATTCTACAACCTTAATTTTAAACCTCAATAAACTCATATCATACATCATATCATCCATTAATTCTAAATTAGTCAAATCATACCTAATCACTTCATTTCAACGCGTTTCATCAATATGCCTCAAACTCTTCTACTCTTTGATCTGTCAATTATTTCACATCTTCTCACTAACTCATGTATATATATATAGTCTTTTTTATGAGATCAAATTATGTAACTCTAACATTTCTTATTTTATTCTCGATGAGTGACACTCCTCCTCTGTCTCCATGCATAGAATGCATAAGGTTTAGTTCTCAACGTCACTCCTCACATGTCGGTTCATTTTCACATTGATGTGATTAGCTATTGAATGTCTTGTTAAGCTCTACCTCCAGCTACGGTAAGACATCTCCACATATAACAAGTACTAAGAATTTATTATTTTCAACTTATCATAGATACTTATTATCAATATTTAACGTTAATTAACACTTATTAATATATTTAATCATATTTTTTACTCGTAAACCCTAATTGTTCCTTAACGGCCTGTCCCATACACAATGCGGGAGGCACGATTTCTTCTTTATATCTAACGAACACACCTTCATCCAACCTGGAGTAAAATTGTTCAAAGTAATTATAGGGTGTTGAAAGAACAGTGAATAGTAAAAAAAAAGTAATTGGAAAAAGTCAGAACTAGTTGAAAGGATGGAAAATAATTTGGAGAGAATCGAAGAAGTTGACAAAAGGTAATGTCAAATTGTAAAATTTTTTAGACCACACCTGTACATTAATTATCGCTTGTTAACTTTTTGCGAGTCTTATAGCAAAAATTTACCGATACTTTTTGACATTAATATCCCCATTTTTACAGTAATTTTATTAGTATTGGTAAAAATATATCCCGATCTGACTATTTAAATTTATCCGAGTATCAAAAAGAGGGTACGGTTATAAATTATTTTTCATTTGAATTTTAAATTTATACATAATATTTTTCATATTTTTGTTGTCCAAATGTGATGTTGACTCGAATTTATCTTCGTCCGGATTTTTCGATCCAAAAAGATCAGAATATCAGACATAAATTTTTTATCCGAATTTTAATATTGTTCAATTTATTTGATCTGAATTCGATCCGAATATGAAATTTTATTGATGCTAATTTTTATACTTTCAATGATAAACATCTGCATATAAAAAAACATTTATTACAAGTTTTAACAAACTTACAGTTTTTTATTGATGAATTAAGCGAGGAGCCAAAAAAAAAAAAAAGAAGAATTTTGAAAGCAGGGCTCCAAGGGACAAAAAACACAGAGATATGTCCAGCTAAAATTGCATCCAATCACTCACTGGGACTTCTCAGATTGCATCGTACGTCGTGGTAAATCAAAGGCCCCATCATCATCGAAGATCGTAATGTAATTGTTTTTATTTTGGCCAGATTTTCATCTTTTCATTTATTTATTTGTTTATTATTATATTGCCATTAATTCAAGACAAAATGGATCGTTTTCAAAAGCTGTCCACTAGCCTTCTCTACTTCTTTGCTCAGACCTCTCATACACAGCTATACACTAGGGTTTGAATCATACACATACAAAACTAGCCATGAAAAAAACTAGAACAATCTGCAAATTCAACTTGAAATCATCCAAAAATCTCGGATTTTGAAACTTGATATTAACCGAACTTAAAAAATCCGTAAAATAGGGTCAAATTTGAATACGAATCTGACTGTTTGATCTGAATATTATATTTTAATTAATTATTTTTATTTAATTTATCTCTTTTAATAATGATGATTTTTTATTATATTTGTTTGTTTAGAGAGGCATGATATAATTATCGCATCTCTTTATAATTTAAATAATAGTATCCTTTATTTTTAAACTTCATTTTTATACAATATCATGCACAAATTATAAATAGGTAAATTTTAGAAAATAGTATGAAATGATGTGAAACAACTATCTAATCTTAAGAACGTCAATTTGACTAGGACAAAATAAAAAAATAAAAAATGTGTAAGTCATACCGATATATTTGTAGTGAAATGAATATGTCTCATCATATTTGAGATAATGTTACTCTCTAATAATATAAAGTTTTGATGTTATAATTGACAGATAATTGTAATATCTTGTGTTTCTCCAATTATATCCTTTCATTTGGTTTCTATTCTAATTTTTTTCAAACTATGATGCTAGTGTTGAGCAATGGGCCGACTAATGTTCGTAGTTAGATCGACTTACTAATAAAATGTGCTTGATTAGATAACGATAAGTTAGTTAACAAAATAACAAATTATTAAATGAATTATCAGCGGACCAAACCACTTTAACCCATTAGCATGCTTTAAATGGGCTCGCACATAAATGATTCGACTAATATTAATCTTATTTTAATTCATGGGCTGACTCACGCGGATTGATTCTTTGGCCATTTGTACATGATGCACATATATCATAATGAAAATTTTGAATATATTTAATATTCTTTTAAGAAATTACCATTACACTGGTTTTTCATTAAATATGAACAATTTTAATTTTAAATACGTCAAGTCTTTAATTTTGAGAAAAGGAAAAAAGCACAAAAAAGGTGCTTGAAATCCGCTGGGTCGACCTGAAATCCGTATAATCGAAATACATTTGCCCATATCTTACTTAAACCCGAAATGCACCTGATTTGTATTTTATCCAAATCTGAATATACTCGATCTGTATTTAACATGCCTGTATAAGCTGACAGGTCTATACACACACACATACTTTATTTTTTTTTGTTGGTGACATAATTGGTCTCTTTAGCTATGACAATAAATTTGTCTATGATAACAAGTTTTTCTATATGTAAATCTTTTGTCATCTTTCCTATGCGAAATTTACACTATTGTTTTGTTCAATTGTTATACTCTATGCATTTCGACAATTGCATTACATTACTGTGAGTCTGTGAAAAATACACATAGACGGACCAAAAGGAGATAATTTCAAGTGTTCATTGCATCTTGAAAAATCCTATGGATGTCAATGTTTAACTCTTGAGCTAGAGTAAAACTTGTCAATGTTTATCGCTTATATACAGTTTGTTACAGTTGCTTATGATTTTTTACATTTTTAACAAATTCTTGTAACTACCTGCACCTTCTTAGAACTTTTTAATATTTGTAAGAGCTGCTTATAATTATCGTTACAACTTTTTACAGTTGATTATAACTTCTGACAACTCATCGAAGGTATTATAACTTATTACATCTCCTCACAACTTCTTATAATTTACGACAACTAACTCATTACATTTGTACGTGGTTATTTAGACTAGATATGCCATTTCATTACCCTATAAATATTTGTTCAATATGAATGTGCCTCCATTTAATTAGAACATTTTTAGTTTTTTGACTCACTAGTGGGAGCCTACATCTGTCACATCAGCTTATGAGTTAACTTTTTGGTTCACAATCATCCCTTTCTCCAATGTAAGATTCGCCAAATAAAATAATACTTATGGACCCACTCTATAACACACTATTTTATTTTTAGAATTAAAAAAAGAAAACCTAATTAAAAATATTTAAAAAAAAGGAAAAGAGGCCGGTGAGCTGGCTCATGGCCGTGAACCTCCTTGTGAGCCGTGAGCTGTGAATCAGGTGCAGCTATTTTGTTACCTTACCCCCTTTCTTTCTCCTCCTTTTTATCTCACGAGGCAATCATTGGAGGCGGTCTAATATTAAACACAAACTCTAACATATTCGCAAAAGATATTATGAATATCCCATTTTAAAACTAAACGAAGCGCATCAAGTATGATATATAGAAATTTTCATTAAAAAGTGAAATTGAAAATAAAGAAAGAAAATTATGACATCTAAAACTATCAACAAGTGAAATTGACAGAATGTAATAGATTAATACTTCTTTTTTTTTAGGGTATAGCGTGCGTAATAAAGTATACTTAAGAAATATAATATAATGGCATTTATCTTTATCTTGTAATATTTCTTTTATCTTAAAACCCTAGTTACAGCTTATTACAATAATACCACCTCACAGTGTAGGTCCCGTTTTTATGGAGTCTGGAGAAATTTAGCTGTAAACAACCTTACTCCTATCAACCTACGCGTAAAGAGACTGTTTCTAGTTACAGCATATTACTATTATGTATTTTCGTAAATCCCAATGTATTATAGCCTTCTATTAACCTTCACAGTAACAAGATATCACGGTGAAGCAAGCAAATAAAACGTAAGGGAGAAGTAAAGCCTACAGGTGCTTAATTGTAGCATTAGGGTTCGGGTAAGACTAGCTAATGTATGTATGGTAGCGAATCCATCACAACAGCGTAAGAATAAAGGAATAGGAGAAAGAAAGTTCATCGTCAGTAAGCTTGTAAAATGCAAACCCTTCTCTTTTTGGCTTTTTATTCAATTGCTTCTCTTTGCTCTTTTCTTGCTATAATAATATTTAAAAACCAATTCAATTAAAAATTTAAGATAATAATTGAAGATTTAGAAATAAATTTTATATTCTAATACATCTGCTCATGCGAATGCCTTCAGAACTTAAAACGTGTCTGTTACAGAAGATTTTCCTATCTTATACAATAAATCAATATAGAAACTACTAAAATTAAAACTAGCGTTCTCTCGCTCAGAAAAACTTTGATACTATATTTCAGACCTAACTCAAGTAAAAAGTTAACCTAATAATTAAAAGCCTATAAATAAATTTCATACTCTAACAAGTAATATAGACAGCAGGAGGAAAAACGTTCATCATGTTTTTGGGAACATCAATGCATGCCTTATGTCACGGATAAAAAAAGTCTCACATCGAAAAAAGTATGGGAGGATTATGGACTTATAAACAGTGGCGTTGCACATTCTATTAAACCGGCCTTTTGGGAAGAGTGTAATGGTCCCGTGACAAGTAGTATCAAAGTCAACCCAGACCCGATTCCAATGTCCTGCCAAGCGCTCCGACAGGCGGGGTAGGCAGTTGGCCCCATCTGTGAAGAGTGCGTTACAGGATTGGGTGGAGGAGAGTGTCACGGATAAAAAAGTCCCACATCGAAAAAAGTGTGGGAGAATCTTGGGCTTATAAACGGTGGCGCTGCACATCCCATTAGATCGGCCTTTTGGGGAGAGGGTAATGGCCCCGTGAAACTTGGTATATGAGAGAGAATGGCCCTGTTTTTTTTCATTGGTAAATTTTAAAATATTAATTTTAATTAATTTTAATTAATTTTAATCTAATTTGATATACTTTAATTTTTTTTATTATTTTAATTAAATTTAATTTTTTATATAAAAATTATTTACTATATCTTAATTTATTTTAATCTACTTTGTTCTTCTATCGATCTCAATTTACGTACAAAAAGACGTACCCATGTAATGCAATATGCGAGCTCCTTGCTTTAGTTGATAACTTTACGTCATTTCCATGAGCAGTGAGTGGGCATTTATAAATGATGGAGGGGAGAGGAGATATATACACCAGTAATCAAATGATCGATATGCTGCCATAGACCAGTTGCCATTAATGCAATGTAGCCTATGTAGGGAGAAAAGTTTTGTACATCACATGTTTTTCTCTTTCCATTTATATATAGATGAGTTATCTTGTTTTTTTTTTTTAAAAAAAAAACAGATGAGATAATTAAGTATGTTCTTTTGAAAAATGGGATTAGAAAATGAGTAAAGTTAGTTAAAATAGATGAAGTAGATTGACGTGAGTTTAAGAGTTTTTTTATAAATTAATTTTAAAATATCAATCTCAACCAATTTCAATCAACTTCAACCAACTCTCACTATTTTAATCAAGTTTAATTTATCATATAAAAAAAATCCAATCTACTTGAGGATACACTTTTTTTTTTTGATGGAATACTTGAGCATACTTGAATCTACTTCAACCCACCTTAACCTACTTCACTCTTTTACACACCCTAATTTACCTTCAAAAAAGAACATATCCGAAGTAGGTTGAAATTGATATATTTTTTATATAATTGGTAGAACTTAATTAAAATAATAAGTTGATATGAGTTGAAATTTATTGAAGTAAATTAAAATTGATTAAAATAAGTAAAATTGATAAACTATATTAGAATTTACCAACAAAAAGAAGAGGTCGGGCAGAACGAGATGTTTCCAATAAACAATATGGTTCACATTGATATATAAACTTCCAAAACGTAAAACATGCACACTAAGGGCCTGTTCTTTTCGTGGGTCAATCCACTTTTACCCACTTCAACCTACTTCAACCTACTTCAACCCACTTGAAAAAAAAATACCAACTTCAACCTATCTCAACCTCCTTCAACCCACTTCAACCCACTTCAACCCACCCATTCATAATTTTAATAATTTGTAAAGTATCATGTGAGATTTAGGGTCTGTTGTTTTCGTGGGTAAATTAGGTAGGTAAA
>JACYFF010003369.1:929382-951805 GCA_017589665.1 Selenicereus undatus | reverse complement strand
AGACCAAATTTCTTTTTGGTTTGACAATTGGATGATAGAAAATAGAAGCCTAGTGGATATAATAGGAATTAATGAATCTAATGTCACCCATCCAGATGCAAAAGTCAGTAATTTCATCACTCAAGAATCAAAGTGGGACACTCCACTTCTTATTTCAGTCCTTAGTAATCACCCTGTTGTTAAAAACATTTTGGGCATACCTATACCCATTCATGAAAGAGAAGATTCTTTCTGCTGGGGATTGAATAGCTTTAGCGATTTCTCCACTAAATCTACTACATGGGCTGCTCATGGAATTCATCAACATGATGACTCAAAATGGCCTTTTAGTTGGATTTGGAAAGTGGATACAATGCCCAAAATCAAAATCTTTTTATGACAGCTTTGCCATAAAGACCTACCACTAAGAGGTATCCTTATGAAAAGGGGACTCAATATTGACCCAATGCGCCCTCTATGTCTTGATGATGTTGAATCTGCATAACATCTTTTCAAAGATTGCATAATAGTGAATAAGGTTTGGGAGGCGGCAGATAAGCATCAATGGCTCCTATTTAATGTTTCTCCTGTTGGATGCCAAGACTTGTTACAAAGTTTGGGTAGGATTCAGTCTTCCCATAACCCAAAGTTAAAACAGAAGTTTTCATTCCTATCATGGAGCATTTGGAAATCCATGAATGCAACCATTTTTAGAAATGAAATATTCAATCCACTTGCTTGCCTAATATGGGCAAAAAAAGCTACAGCAGAATAGAGAATTCGAACTTGCATGTCGGTTTATACTAATTTTAGGGTGGTTCCTTGCCCCCCTCCCACCTCAACTCATTATGTGGGGTGGCACAACCCTCCTCCTGGATTCGTCAAACTTAACTTTGACGGGTCGCTCATAAACTCCTCAGCAGCGGGCGGATTCATACTATAGGATTGGTCCGACAAATTGCTCAAGGCAGGAACAACATACTGTGGCACTACCACAATCCTAGTGGCAGAGGCTAGAGCATTGAGAGATGGGTTAAGCGCAGCAATAGAAGCAAGCTATTATAAACTAATTGTAGAAGGCAACAACAAGATAGTCATCCAAGCTTTAGAAGGGAAGGTACAAATGCCTTGGCAAATTCAGCATATCATCAAGGATATTCTTACCTGGCGAGAGCAAGGCGTTCAATTTTTCACTAACCATATATTCAGAGAGGCAAACATGGCAGCAGATTGGCTTTCTAAATTTGGGCATTCTATTACGGATTCGTTCATTGTTGACTTATGTTTCTCACCTTGTCTTAAGACAATCTTAGAGGATGAGATAGTTGAGTGTACTCTTGCGAGGAGAGGCGCCTAACATTTATGTTGTTCCTCTTTTACCCTTGTTACATATATATATATATATATATATATATATATATATATATATATATATATATGTTAAAAGATAGGATTTTTTTTTTCATATGAAAGAGTTAGGAATTATTTATAAAAGGATTAAAATTTTCTTCTTTTGAACGGAAAAGTTCGTTAAACAAAACGTGTTACTTGTACTTTACAACCCTTGTTGCAATATATAATTAAATCAAATATAATTCCCTTTTTAGTTTAGGAAATAAGAAGTAAAAATATTGAATTCTTCAATTTGCACACGAAATCTGAAACTTGATTCGAGTAATTCAAACCACACTCTTACGGACAATATGCTAACTCATTTGGACACGAATCCAAATTCACCTGAATTTTTTCCTCTGAAATAGCATTATTTTGTAAGACAAATTTATTGCACCAAAGAATTGATCCAAAAATTGATCCAAACAAACATTGAATGAACCCGGTTTACATCTTATTGATTGAAAGCAATAGCTTAGCTAGTGTAATTAGCCCTCATTTCTTGTTCTTCTTAGAGAGAAAAAGGCTTTTCTTTTGAAGGTTTTCAATGTATTAAACTGTTCTTAAGTTTGAGAGCAAATGTGGGGGTTGTAAATAGTTGAAGTCATTCATAATCCTTGATAAGATGAACTGCTTTGATAGAGATGGTAACTGCTTTGTTTTTTTTTTTTAAAGGCTATATCATTATTTCTAATTTAAATTTAAATTAAAAATTTAAAAATGTGATAATGAGGAGAGATTGCACCACATGCTTGAAATGAAGAAGGGAATGTTTGTTAGATACTATGATTCTACTATTTACAATATAAACATTAAATTACTCAAGTAAAGTCATTAAACTTTAAACTTTAAATTTTGAGAGATTACAAAACTCACATCCGATGTGGCGATGCCGTGTTGAAAAATTCAAATTAATGAAAATACTAAAAACCAGGATTCGAGCACGACACCCCCTGAGGGTCACAATACTAAAGCAGGCGCTTCAACCACTAGGCTGCACCCATCTTCAGTTATTTACTTACCTGTTCTGTTAGATTTTCATTACCTTCACTTCTTCGTTTTTTTTTTTGGGTGGGGGGTGTCAGTTAACTCCATGCTCCCTCTACCCCTTATTATCGTCAAATTATTTGTCATTCTTTTTTTAACAAATAAATGGGTAAAGTTTACATACACATACAATCTGGGGATAATTGAACTTTAATATCTTTTAATGGAAATCAAGGGGGAAATTATTGATCATTGTTAAAAAGATAGAATATAATTCTGCTAAGCCGTAATTTTTTTATGTTATTAAAGGTCCATATCCAACCTATTTCTTTCTTAAGTTTTTGTTGCAATGGTTTTCTTAATTTAGCCAAATCTTTAATGAATTCTGAAGCAAACATCCAAGAAACCTTTCTAATTGCTTTCTATCTTCAATATTTTTACCGAAATTTTCTATTTTTTAAATATGCTTTTGTATGAAGATTTGTCCACCTTTTATCCTTAGACTTAAAAACTCGATTTCTCGTTCAACATAAATGCAATTGCTTTTACCAAGAATAATACCGTGATTAATACATCTTTGGGTGACAACTAGAACATCGTCTTTGTGCTGCTCTACGGACTTGGAAAATACAAGAATATCATCGATGTAAGCTAGACAGTAGTGATTAAGATCTTTAAAGATGTTATCTATTCTTCTTTGAAATATTTGAAGTGCATTTATAAGACAAAATGATATTATTATCCACTCCTAATGTCCTTGAGGGGCACTAAACGCAGTCAAAGAAATGCTTTTCTCATCCATTTTTATTTGCCAATATCTACTTTTCATTTATTTTCGAGAACTAAGAGGCTACTTGAATTCCATTGAAAACGACTGTTTTGTTAGGAATATAATAACCATCAAAGACAATATTATCATTAAACTTTTTGTAATTTATTACCATTTTAGCTTTTTCACTTTTCTCTTCAGCGTCATTTCTTACCATGAATGCGAGACGGGACTCGTACTATTCTTGACTAACCCTTTATCCAAAAGTTTTTTTATTTGTTTATCGAAGCCTTAGATATCCTGGTGTGTATACACCATTAATTTGTTTGACTTGGATAATAGTGTTGGGATTTAATAAAGTAATGTTTGCAAATGTCTTATATGTCTGTCCTAAAATTTAAGACGATTATCGAAGTATAGTTCTTTGCATGACCGCTCTTGTTGTTTAGCAATATGATCTTTAATATAGATAACCCAAGTAATGAGATTTTTGGTACTATCTCACGTTGTGCAGGAATTACCTTGTTACTATGCTGATTGTGTGTAGACTACTAAACTCAATCTTCTAATGAGTGTAAGCTTTATTTAATTTATAAATAGGAATTGAGCGACCATTTATTATGAATATCATTTGGTTTATGGTTTGCGTAAATGGAGAACGTAGCCTCTAAAAATTCTTTCCAGTAATCATTGATAAGTAGCCCATAGAGCTGGTAAAATGCATTATACTCCTCCTCTTTCTATGAATAATCTTTCTATGAGTTTTTTGTGGCTATTATGCCATTATTAGCTATCCTCACTTGTAAAGGATTCTTGGATTTTTTTAAGATATATTCTAAAAATAAAGATTTTTTTACCGAAACAGACAAAGCAATCACTATTAATGTAGGCACACAGTTCATATATATATTATATCCCTCTAAACATACATTTAATAGGACATATATGCTATTAGGATTTGCATTGATGACTTCATAGCATATCTCCATAGAAATATTTTTGACTAATTCATCATCATAAATAGGCTTACTAATAGTTCTTATTTTGTACACAATGACTTTTCTATATAGACTCAATTTCGGTTTACAATATGTCTTGGGGGTTCAAAACTCATTCGGCACATTTCATTGATCATAATAATTGTATCATCTTTTTAAAGACATTCTTTAGCTATCGAAGATTCTTTTACCCATTCAAATCTTAGGGTAATTTTACCATTCTCATCAATTTTTATTACATTTTTCTTATTGATTTTTTAGGGATTGACAAAGCTAGATATCCAAGACTTATTGATTTTTATCTCTTGTGAATTTTATTTTACCTTTGAATAGCATTGGAGTAAGACTTTTAAATTTTTTTGCCTTTGTCAGTGTTATCTTAGTCTTTGAATCTATAGTATTATCTAATTTATAGATTAGTTTTCAAAATATCATTAGTGGGTAACCATCTCTTTTTATATTCATTCCAACTATTTTTATGTTAAGGGTATGAAGTGTTGGCCAATTCATCTTTTAGGACACATAATATCTAAGTTGGCAATTGAATCCAACTAATCCAAGTCTAAATCTAAATCCAATATCCCAAAAATTCGGCCACCAGACGGGGAGTGGGGAGTTTAATGTAGCCGTTTTAGTCATAAATTGTAAAATTACAGGGAGACTGGTTCTGACTGGCCATAAATTTGAAAATTATAGACTACCTATTACTCTATAGAGATAGAGCAGAGAACGTTTAGAGATATATTTTGCTTTAGTACGTACAATCCAAGTTGGAAAAAACTTATCTTTTTCAACTATCCGGATTTCAGATAAAGATTGAATCCTACTGATCCTTTACATAAATTGTTCTTAATCCATGTGATAATTTAATTATTAAATTTGATATGTCTGATATCACCAAGCAAAACATAAATATCAATATCTTTTGCTACAATACTACAATAGGGTAGTTGGAATTTGCATACTTCCAACATGGATATACCTATACTCTCTATCTTTGTTATACTTAAGGGTATTTTTCTAATTAATGAGATTAACGTCTCCCACATCATTCTCACAATCTTTTATTTTTCTTCTTTTCTAGGTTCATTTCCCATTAATGAGCTGTATCACAACCTACTAGGGATTGTTTCTTCATTTTTCTTTTTCTTTTTTTTTATGATCAAGACATTGGTCATTAACCATTTTCTTAAATATGAAACTCTTGTGCCAAGGGTATACATGACATCAACTTTTTCAAACCATGTAATGTTTTTTTCATTGATTATAGAATTGATTGGATGTGATGATTTGTCATAAAACATACCAAGATTAGTTTCATTATACCAAATTTTGTAATAGTATTGCCTAAATTTAGTAACATAATTTTTCAAATACCTCATATCTCATATCTCAAAGCTCAATGTTATTAATCTTTCTTTGTCACTGTCTAACCTTTTCTTCATGATCAAGCTTCGCTTCGATAACTTTAGTTTCAATTTCTTTACATGATTTTTTGAACATACCAGTTGATCTTTCCATCATTCTTAATACATTTTTACCTTCCTTATCTAATGAGTCAAACCAATCAGCTAATGTGTCGGAAAAGTTATGTTCGATATAGTTTAGGAAATTTCCTGCATTCCATATGGTATTCAAATTCAAGATACTATTCATACCTCTTTGCCAATGTTCAAACATTTCTTCTCTATTACGAGTTCTATCTATGTTTTTAACATAAGCAGTTTGACTCATCGGGGTAACACCAATTTTTTCAAGGGATATGGCTTTATTTGAGATAAACCCCAAGGAAAAGTTGGTCATACGCTCTGCTGAAATGTATCTAGATCTCATGAATGGGTATTTTGTCTAACAGATTCACTAATTTTTTCATGTTTAGGATTAACATTATTAACTAGATTTGACTTGGTTTCGTCTATGTTGAATTGTTCTCCAATCTCATTAATTTCATTGTCAGACACCATTTTACTATATTTTTTTTTATCCTGCTTTCTCCTAATTTCTTCTAAAGGAAGAACATTAAGATCCTCTAGTTTAATTAGGTTATCAATAGGTTCATCTATTGATATATTTCTCCTTCTAGCTGGATATTATTGGTCTCTTCATTACTATCAGATAATACATCTTGTTTTCAACTATTATGCCCATAATCTTATTTAATTCTTTTGGGTTTTGTTCTTTATCAAATATATTTTGTAATTCCTTAAGATTATGTTGCTTATATTTTATTCTTAATCAAATACATTTTTTATTTAATTCTTTTGGGTTTTGTTTGCAACTTTAATTTACACTAAATAGACCCTCATCTTAATGAACGTATTAATTTTCCTAATAAGATTAGTTCAGCGTATTAAACATTAATCCATCAAAAGTACCCTTGAACTGCAAATAAATAAACTCACAACCCTATCATTGGATTCACACATGATAACATGAAACTAACATAACCTGAACCAAATTGAAACTGCATGTTTACCTCTATCTATTTAGACCTATTTAGTGTTCCTATGAAATCAATGTCTTATTGCAAGATCACACAATCTTCACTTGGAAAACATATAGGTAAGACATTCTTAGTTGTTACTTAGGCTCCGTTTGGTCCTTAAAGAATTTAGTGGAAAGAAAAGTTGAAAGAAAAAAACAAATATGAAGGAAAAAAAGTAAGGAGAAAATGAGTTTTTTCTTATTTGGATTGAAAAAAAAAATACAAGAATTTAGATGAGAAATTTGAATATTAATGAACTACTTGAATCATATTGATGTAATCTATGCCATGCGAGGTTGGAAGAGGTTAGGAATTGATAATTCATATTTTATATGAATTATTATCATTTATTTTACTTACTTTTAAGTCTTTGAAATATATTTTTAATGATAAATAATGCATAGTTTGTATAATTTTCAGATGAAAGATAAATGTGAAAGATTATAAAAGGATTCAACGCAGCAAAAAGAGAAGAAAATCAGTCCAGTTCGAATTGGGCCTATCCTTGTTAATGTTTGTTAATGTGTCACAGCCCAAGCAGGTCCAATCGGAGCTTCAACCCAAGCGCCTAACTCTTCCCCTCTTGTCTTATCCCTTCAAGCCACGGTTGGACCTTGCCTGTGGCCCAAACCCCTAGCTACCTTGCTCTCTCACTCACTCACTCCTCTCCTTTTCTTCCTCCGCCTGGGCCTGGCCTAACGCATCTCTTCTCTCCGTTTCACACTTCTTCTTCTTTTCCTCTCTCTCGCATCTTGGTTGGGCTTGTCTCTCAGACCAGTAGCCAACTCACATCAGTCCACTACTTTTATTATTTCTCACATGGCCAATTATTAACCTAGTTAAAGCTAACTAATCTTGATTAATTTTAACTTAAGACTAGCCCTTTTTCATGCAATGTAACAGCCAAATTACTTGAGAATTAATTATTTTTATTAATTTTTGGCACCAAGAGAGGGAGAATTTTCACTATAAAAAGGGGTCATGGGTTGGATTCATTGGCACATTCATACATTCATCCATTCTCTCATCTTCTATCTTCTATTTTTCTTAGAAAGTAGAGAGTATCTTGTAAGATAAAATCATTTGGGTTGAGCAGTTTAGAAGAAAAATAAGTCTTGTTGGCTATTTTCCTCTTTCCTTCTCATCTCATTTGTGAGTCAAGTTTGAGAGTGTTTGCTTTGTTAGTTTATAATTGAGTAAAAAAGTTTGGGTTTAGGGAGTGAAATATACCAATTATCATGGTGTTTTCACTAACTATGGTCTGCTAAACTACTCATTTCTAGGATTAGGATGGATCCTTGATAATAATATTATTTTTGCTAATTTCTTATGGGGTAATTCTTGTCTCTTTCATTGCATAATTTGAGTTTATATTTGAAACTTAATCTATTTATGCATTTTAATACTATTGTTTAGTCATGTTGATCACAATAGTTTAATTTGCTATCTCAAATGAATATTAGATCTTGTAGGCTAATATGACATTATACAATTAAACTTAAAATTATAATTGTTTAAGTTGAATAATCTATGCTAGAAATTAGATGAGTTATGTCTAAAAAGAATAATTCATGCTAAACTTCTAGATAAATAATTTTATTTGGTAATTATAATTCATCTTTTCAATTTATGACTTAATGCTTGTAGCTTAGGTTGTACAAGAGACAAACCAAATCCCCATTTGAACTAGTAAAATTAATATTTGCTTCAAAGGTGAAATCCAAAATCCTAGATCATTCTCCAATTGGAATTCTCTCTACTTGACACTCTTGCTTTTCTTTTGCTTCCTTAATTATATTGATAATTAAACTCCTCAGTCAACTTATTCTTTATAATTGGAAGAGTTGAAATTAAAAATCGTTATTGTTCCTCGTGGGATCGACACCCCTATACTCGCTAGTCTACAATTAACCCTGTGCACTCGCAAGTAGAAAGGGTTTTAAAACTAAACATAAACTCCACATCAGGAATTTTTCTCAAACTTTTCTCACAATTTTATTTACCACTGCTTTCTAACAATTTTTCCACCTAACTTTTCTCCATATTTTTTTTTTCTTTGTGTTTTTCCCTAAACCAAACATAAGAAAAAGTAACTTTTCCAAAAAAATTTCTTTCCACCAAATTTTTCAATGTTCAAACGAAGCCTTACAGCACGAAAATTGGCTCAGCAATCCACCTCAAAAGGAGGGTGCTATGAGTTAATCTTACCAAAGTACTTCCAATTCTTTCAGTTAGCTCAATGCTGAAACTCTTCCAATCTACTAAAACAATTTTCAGCCAGAAAATAACTCCACAACTACACCAAGCAAAGCACCTTTAAATCTTTAGTCATCTCAAATTCTCAATCGCCTGTTTGAGTCATTGAGTGCAAAATTAAGCCTCCAAGGTTGATATTTCAAACTCATTACAAGCATTTGGGATTGAATTACAAACGTAGCAGCACATCATGTGCAGCTGCATAGAGTGACAGGACATTGGACTTTATTTCACTGCAGAGGAGAATTGAAAAATAAAAAACGATATTTGTATTTCTATGTTGACATTAGAGTTCAACTAAAAACCGCAGGGAGTATCTGAAATGTGTATTTCAGGTGCCTCATAATTTGTCTTTGAAGGCCCTTGATGATTTTATGTTCAAATGGGCAAAAGGAAACTGAAATCACATCATCTGGCATTTTCATGAGCCAGATGCAAACTAACAAGGAAGCCAGAGGAGTGTCTGAGGTGCATTGCTTGAGAACACCAATCTTCATGAATATTCTGCAGGTTTTCGTCATCATTCTTCAGCAGTTGCAACTTCTTCTTCTTGGAAATAATCATGTCTTCAAAGAAGTTAACAGAGCCTCATTAGCATCATCGGGGGCAAATAGAGAGTTTAAACTAAAAGAGTACTGCCCTTGCGAACCCTAGATATTTGAATTCAATTACTTGTGGATGCGTTCTAAAATCATAGCTATTACTATGAACCAGAAGCGAGTATTTCAAAAGAAAAGAGGCAAGAAATGGACTCACCAAATCTTCCGAGAAAGTTGGTAGAGACCAGTACCAGCCATTGCAGCATTAACACTGAAAAGGTTCCAGTTTTTCTGTTACCCAAACAACAGCGGCTCTGTCAGTATATACTTGGCAAAGAACATGAAGTGTTAATGCTTTTAAATTTCACTCAACCTCAAAGATCAGATTCGACAGGAAAGAGTTCTTCTGACTTTAGAATGCGAGAACTCAGCAAATCAGAGCTTTGGCCATTGAGTAGTGTTGGCCGGGCCTTGTGGGTTACGCCCGACGGCCACGCGAGTTGTCTAGGTCAACTATCTTGACTGTACCCCAACCTATATAAAGAGGGTTTAGGGGGTCAGTCAAGAGATACAACAACATAAGATCTATTCTCTCACATATTGTCTCGCCTTGTCTCTCACGGCTAGAACACCATCCATTGCGTTCTCGGGTTTAGGGCGTGGACATCGCTAAAGCGACTCTAATAGCGGCTTGGTATTCTGATTGGCGAAGACTGGTATTTTTATTATTGTGGGCTATTACCGACAGTGTACTTCCGCATCCAGGTTAGTCCTACTTATTCCTACAGAGGTATCAGAGCTAGAACTGTTCGAAATAGTCCCGATTAATGGATTAATAATCTGATTTGTTAAAGCATGCTCCTTTATATGATTAGTTGCCTAATTTCTGTAATTATGCAAATTCATAGCATGCTTCTGTGTCTGCGTCCAGAATCAAAGAACAAATTGAGTTTTAATAAATCAGATTCCTGAATATTTATGCCTTTATGAAATCTGAGTGCCCAGTAGATCCCCTATTAAATAAAGCATCGATTTTTGAACTTACAATCAATGGTTCAAACTGATTATGCAATCCTACTGGGTTAATAGCATGTTTCTGCAATAACAATGCCCTGAATTGACTACAAGATTGCAAATTTTAGTTAAGGATATTAATAGATGTTCTGTTTCAATATCCTGAACCCTATTATTTGTACCGATGATATGTTCATCCTAATTTGCTCACAAATAATTATGTGCCTGGAATGTTAGACACCACAGGCAAAACATGCTTAATTGTTCAGAGTATCCAAGAACATGTCACACAAAATTCACGACATCGATCCAAACATGCTTTCGATGATAATTCACGTCTAACATCCAATTAATATCACTGTGTGTGTATGCCTTATGCTTGATTATGCCTTATGCTTGATTATGCCTTATGTTATCACAATGTTTAGACAAAATCATGCTTGAATCGAATGCTAAACACTGAAAGGCATAATTTGTTTTTTTGGGAAAAAGACCCATCCCACTTGGATAAACCCCAACCCTAAAATTCTCTTGCCTGAAATTCGACCTTGCCCAAAACGAAACAACAACAAAAAAAAAGGGAGGGGAAGGGGATGGAGACGGACTAGAAACCCTAACCCTCACGGGAACCCAAAACCCTAACCCTAACTTCCCCTCTGCCTAAAACTCGACCTCGGCTAAAAAGAAAAAGAAAACGGAAATAAGGGAACCGAACCATACCATCAGAAACCTCCCGCAGGGGTGGCGCGTGTATGTCACGCGCCGTCAACAGAGGTCGCCTTGGCTTCCTCTTTCCTCCAAATCACCGTTGTAGCCTCTGATCTACGCAACGCCGACCAAAAGGGAGCGAAGAAACCATCGTTTGAAGGTGCGTGGCCCCACGCACCACCACCTTAGTGGCGCGTTGGGTACGTGGAGTGTGCCGTTAGACTCGGCTTTGGCCGATCTATACAATGATGTCGCTCGTTTTGATCAGGGGCGGTAGAATCGAAGGTTAGAAGGGGAGTTTATTCATCACTTAGGGGGGTTTCATCATCTGGTGGTGGGAAGACCTCCACGGCGGCCATGGCTACCCAGAAGGAGAAGGGTAATCGTGGCGGTGAAGCAAACCGAGAAAAGAAAATTTCTGGGCTGCATTGATCTCGGTGAGAGGCAGACCAAGAACCGAAGAGAGAGAGAGAGAGGTCCAGAGTTAAATGGAGAGGCAGAGGGAGAGAGACTGGAGTTAGAGGATAAGTGAGTAAAGAGGTAAAAAGTGAGAGATTAGGGTTAGAGAAGTGTGGGTCACTCACTCATATACAAGTCCAGTAATCGGGCCGGTTTTTTTTTGGGGGTTTTGGGCCCATTTTTCATTTAACGAGAGATGGTTGTTCTGATCTGGGCCGTTTTTTTGTTTCAATTTGGATTATTGAATGTCTGCTCCCCATGATCATATAAATTCGTTTTATATGTTGAAAATGGCCATAGGTTGGTCATATGTTTATTTTTGATAAATTATATTCTCTCTAGTTTTAATTTCATGTTATTATCATTGATTATATAAATATTTGGAGATTGATTATATAACTTTGTGTTATACATATATATACAATAAAGTTATGTTAAATGAATTAGTTTCATAAACATTAACTGAATACATATTTACGTAATTAAAAGTGAATATCTTCGTGATATTCATTGGATTAAAATGGTAATAGGTCTAACAAAACCTGTAAAATTCTATGAGATTAATAATTAAATTAGAGAAGCTCTAAAATTCACAAACTATACGCGATGATTATGAGCTTAGCAAAATTTTTGAACGTATATTTTGAATGACAGGGTTTTCTAGATAATTTAATTATTAAACAATATGTCCAACAGATAAAATATACTTTCAAATATGGCAGCTAGAAACATGATAGGTTGTATGCAATCTGATGACAAACTGGATGGTTCGAACTATGATGTTTGGCATCTGAAGGTCCAGTTTTATCTAAACAATGATGATATGCTGGACCACTTAACCTCTTCCATGATTCTTCCGGCTGAAAAAGATAAACAAGGTAGGGATATTACTACAACTGAGCAGTACAAAGAAAACCTAAAAATATACCAAGCATGGTTCAAACGCGATCGTTCTGCACGCTACACTATGCTGTCTTGCATGCGGGACGATCTCCTGGGTGAGTTTGAACGCTTCCGCACTGTTAAGGTCATGTGGACGCAGCTTAAAGTTAGGTTCGGGCAGACATCTGCTACAAGGTTACGTACCTTGCAGCTGAAATAGATGCAATATACTATTGACTCCAGTCGTAGTATCTCCGAACACCTTCGAACTATGAGTGCTATAGTTTGAGACCTTAAAGCTGTTGGGCAAGAGGTTTCTGAGCAAGAGCAAGTCCTGAATGTGATCAGGGCTCTTCCCAATGATAATGGACATTGGAAGAGTTTTAAAGTGTTCATGGCACACAGTGAGCACATCAACACTTTCGAGGCAATTTCCAAACATCTCGAAATGGAGGAAGAGCGTTTAAAGGTATATGCGCCTTCCAGCATGGCATTCGTTGCCAAAGGATTGGGGCCCAAGGGCAGGAAACCTTACCGTGGTAAGCATCCTAAGAAGGGTCCCAATCCTCCTCAAAACTCTCGCTCTAATGTTGGTACTGCCAATAAGCATAAGGCTAAGGGCAACGGAGCTAAGGATATGGCACGTGTGAAGTGCTATAACTGTGGGGAGAAGGGCCATTTCGCTCGGGACCGTCCTGAGCCGGCCAAGGTACCTACTTCCACTAAAACTCATAAATTATATGTTTGTTCCCATGCATTCGTAGCTAGCTCTCTTCCTCAATGGATTGTAGATACGGGGGCGACAAAGCACATAGTTCAGGATAGGGCTGGATTCGTGGAGTTCCATCGCTACCCGGTGGGTTCACGGACTGTCGTACTGGGGAACGGTAGCGAAGAAGACGTCCTTGGAGTAGGAACATACCAGCTCAAACTCCGTGAAGGAAACAAGCTACTTCTTCATGACACCCTCTATGCACCTGGGGTGCGATGCTCCTTAGTTTCTTATGTTTCTTTAGTGAGATTAGGTTTTTCTTTTGGTTTTCGTCCAGACGGTTTAGATTTGTTCTACAATGGCATTTTGTTTGGCCAAGCAACTTTGAAAGGAGATTTCATTGTTTTGGATTTGGATGATAACTATAATAATATATCATCTGCTTTTGTTTCTTATTTCGACTCTAATTCTGAATCTGTTAAGTGGCATGCTAGACTTGGTCATGTGGGCCAAGATAGGACAAACATGCTAGCTAAAGAAGGTCTTCTAGACCGACCCACTAGGGTTAAGTTACCTAGGTGTGAGTCATGTTTAGTTGGAAAGGCAACAATGAAACCTTTCGGCAAGGCCACGAGAGCATCCAGTCCCTTAGAATTAATCCACTCAGACATATGCGGACCCATGAACGTTAAAGCACGACATGGGGCTATCTATTTCATTACTCTCATAGACGATTATTCACGATATGGGTTTGTGTACCTATTATCTCATCGCTATGAGGCACTTGATATATTCAAATGCTTCGTAGCGGAAGTAGAGACTCAATTGGAACATAGGGTTAAGATCCTTCGAACTGAACGAGGTCGTGAATACCTCTCTGATATGTTCAAGGAGTTCTGTGAGGAAAAAGGTATACAAAGACAGCTAATGATTCCACGCACTCCACAACAGAACGGTGTTGCGAAATGTAGGAATCGTACATTGTTTGACATGGTCAGGTCAATGATCGCACATGCTAGCCTCCCAATCAGTTTTTGGGGGGATGCGCAGCTTATGGCAGCCTACATACTCAATCGTCTGCCAAGCAAGAGTGTACATGCCACACCATATGAGTTATGGTTTGGTAAGATACCTTTCTTGGACCATCTACGCCCATGGGAATTGGCCGGCTATGTGCACAACCCAACCCATAAACATAGGAAACTTGGTCCAAGAGCCACCAAAATGGTGTTCATTAGGTACCCCGCACAATCAAAAGGATATGTGATGTACGGGGAACATCCAAATGGTGACATGATAGAAATAGACTCCCGTAATGTCGATTTTCTCGAGGATGAGTTCCCGACCATTGGTGAAGTCAAGAAGGATGTTGAACTGTTTGAGTTACAGCAAAACCTCCAATCATCATTCGGTGAGGGGGAGAATTTGAATTCTAACCAAGTCACCGAAGATGATGGTATACCTCCTCTATCCGAAGGGAATGGGGGAGACCTGCCTGCCCAGGAAATTGAGATTCATCCTCAAATTCCTATACATGGGGAAAGTCAACCTGGGAATGAGGTCCGTCCTCAATCTCCAGTTCCCGAACATGCAGTTAGTTCACATGTTCGGGATCCCACGCCCTAGAGGGATAGTGGGAGCAACTCTCCACATGTTCAGGATCCCACACCCCTTAGAGAAAGTGGGAGGGATACCTCATCCAGGCAAACGAACAATGAAGGCCCTAGGCTCCGAAGGAGTGAGCGTGGAAGAATTCCTCGACGATACTTCCAAATCGAAGAGGAAATATTCCTATGCACTCCCTTGGAAGTCGAGGAGCCTACTTCTAACCAAGAAGTAATTGACTCACCAACCCACAAGGAGTGGATGGATGCCATGAGGGACAAGATGGACTCGATGGCAAGAAACAAGGTTTGGAAACTTGTTGATATCCCACCCCAGCATAACTCTATTGGAAACAAGTGCGTTTTCAAGATAAAACGTCGGGCAGATGGATCAATCGACAAGTTCAAAGCCCGTTTAGTGGTGAAAGGGTTTACACAAATTGAGGGTGTAGACTATGAAGAGACATTTTCTCCTGTGGTGAGATTTGCCTCTATTCGCCTACTCCTGGCCATGGTTACCCATTTGGACTTAGAGTTATTTTAAATGGACGTAAAGACTGCTTTCCTTAATAGCAACCTTGAGGAAGAGATATATATGGACCAGCCCATTGGTTTTGCATCAAAGGGGCAAGAGGACAAGGTGTGCCGTCTTAAAAGGTCCATATATGGTCTTAAACAGTCTTCTAGGACTTGGTACTTAAGATTCCATGAAGCTATAACTCCATTTGGCTTATCCATGGTTTCGGAGGACACTGTGTGTATGTCAAAAGACCAACCGTAGGGATTATGTTCCTTACCCTATATGTTGACGACATACTATTGGCTGGGAACAATTTGGAGATGATCGAAGCCACTAAAAGATGGCTATTCTCTGTTTTTGAGATGAAGGATATGGGTGAAGCCAGGTATGTCCTGGGTGTGGAAATAATAAGGAATCGTCCCAAGAAACTTTTAGGTATGAGCCAGGAGGCATATATCAAGAAAGTCTTAGAACGATTCCGTATGCATTATTCCAAGCCCGTCGACACTCCAGTTGAGAAGGGTTTAACCTTGAGCCTCGACCAATGCCCAAAAACATACAAAGAAAAGGAAGCCATGAGCAATGTCCCCTACGCTAGTGCGGTAGGAAGCTTAATGTACGCTATGTTATGTACACGACCAGACATTTGCTTTGCGGTTAGTCTGGTAAGTCGTTACCAAAGCAACCCAGGACAGGTTCATTGGTAAGCAGTCAAGAGAGTCATGCGTTACCTTCGTGGTACAACCGACTTGGTCCTATGCTATCAGGGTGGGGACCTTAAGTTGAGAGGATATTCAGATGCTGATTAGGGTGGTGACCCGGATGAGTCCAGGTCAACCTCAGGATATGTGTTCACCTTGGGTGGGGGAGCCATATCATGGTGCAGTAAGAAGCAAGACTGCATAGCTCTGTCGACCATGGAGGCAGAATATGTCACATGCAGCCTAACCATGCAGGAGGCAATGTGGCTTAGAAGCTTCCTCCAGGATCTTAACCTCACTCCAAGAGCTTATGATCTTATAGAGATGTTATGTGACAATACAGCTGCCATCCAGTTTGCCAAGGATCCGAAGTTCCATCGAAAAACCAAGCACATCAAGAGGCGTTATAACTTCGTGCGAGATGCCATAAAGACAAAGGAGGTTGCCATCAAGTATATATCCACTAACAAGATGATTGTCGATCCATTAACGAAGCCGATTCCTAGAGATGCTTTCAAAGCACATTCATTGAGTCTAGGACTTCACAGAGTTTAGTTTTTTGGATAGAAATCTTGTTATGTATGACAGATACGTTCTTCATGTAATAGGCATTTATGAAATAAAGATTAAGTGTTCTTTGTTTTCTAAATGTTTTGTGATTTATCTGTTAGACATGTTGAAAAGTCACAGGCTTCTGATTGACCTAGTCACACAGGCAATCGCCATGACGCTTCAGTAGCGTGCAGGATGAGACGTAATCATATTGGTACTAGGTGTACAATATTGATTATTCACACTGGAAGTGTGTGAGTGGAATGAATATAGTCGCCTTAGTAAGACTAAGATGAGACTCGAGGGAGTCGAGTATGAAATAAGTTTTCATATTGAAGCCTTAAAAGCCGAATCTTGAGCGTCAAGACCAACATTCAGTATGTTGATCTAGTGGCTCAAGTTAGATTTTTGGGTGAAAATCTAGACTGACGATTCGCATGGCATAAAGAGTGACGAACCCAGCTAAGTGGGAGTTATGTCGTGACACACATCTCATACTGTGTGTGCTCATAAGACGACCCATATGTCGGGTGACAATTGAATTCCCTATCACTTGTCACTGTGTGACCCTATGGACGATAACCCTTGACTTAAAGTTATGATATTAAGTCGAAGCTTAATGATGCTACTTTAATGTGATTCTCAAGAACCACGATGTATATGGTTCAGCGAGAACACGTTAGGAAAGCAATTAAGTTAAGATGAGAGTGTTTAAGGAAAAATCTATCCAGCATCACCATATCAGTCCGGGCGATTATGTTGAGAACATAATCACATGATATATCAAGCATAAGGGATTCGAGATGCCACTGGTGATGTTTTGGGATGGATTTGGGGTATCGTATTTCGTGAGAGTGTTATGTTAGTTGGATGGTAACTTAATATAACACTACTGGTTATTTATGGTCGCACGTCCTATTCCTGGTATGAAGCGTGAGAAAGTTGTGGTGCATAGAGAATAAGTGTTCAACGGCCTGCGCGACTGAGTGGGAGCTGTTGGCCGGGCCTTGTGGGTTAGGCCCAACGGCCACGCGAGTTGTCTAGGGCAACTATCTTGACTGTACCCCAACCTATATAAAGAGGGTTTAGGGGGTTAGTCAAGAGATACAACAACATAAGATCTATTCTCTCACATATTCTCTCGCCTTCTCTCTCACGGCTAGAACACCATCCAATGCATTCTCGGGTTTAGGGCGTGGACATCTCTAAAGCGACTCTAGTAGCGGTTTGGTATTCTGATTGGCAAATACTGGTATTCTTATTATTATGGGCTATTACTGACAGTGTACTTCCGCATCCAGGTTAGTCCTACTTATTCCTACAAATAGCAAGAAGTGGTCAGCTGCATAGATATTATAGTAAGGCACCCTACTCACTAGATGAGGGAGGCTTACGACAACAATGTGCATTTAATATGTCTCTTGTTTTGTGAATAAGCCTATTCTCATTAAAAAGAGGCTTTTAAAGGCAACAACAAACGAACAAATCCAATGGAACTACCAACTCAGTACTGTAGTCTGCATTGTACACAAGGCATGCACCAATATTAGCAGCAAGGCATGAAACAGCTGTCAAAATGCGGAAGGTTAATCACCCCAACTATCTGCCCAGCCCATCACACACTACAGGGGCTTTCGCATAATATTTAGCTGAGGAGAAGAGTAATCTAGCTGTTTAATGCAGAAGAGGATCATTTAGAACAAAAAGGCCTGAGTAAAAGGGAGCCACAAAACAATTTTTTTCATGCAGAGAAACGTACACAGCAATAGTAGGAGTCAAAACAGCATCTACAAACTACAAAGAGAAAGAACACTATAGACCCCAGTCCCACCACCTGAGAGATGAATCACACAACTCAAGATAGACCAAGGAATATTCAAAGTTATGTCCAGTAAATAAGAGGCGTGTTATGTAAGTAAGACTCAACAATTGTCCGGCATTGTGCACCATCCACACTAGCAACGCATAAAACAGTCTGAATATGGTAATAAGAAATGCTAGACTAGCAGATTTGGTGCTTTAGGTTGATGAGATACACCGGCATTGCAGAGATTTTGCAGATGTAAGAGCATTTATGAACATTAATAAAGCAAGTATATACTATGAGAACAAAATCAAATAGAACACGCGATGTCAACTGGACTAGGTTCATAGTTGTACAGGATAGCAGGAGTTAGAAACAAGACAAAAACTAAAGAATTGAGGGGAATGTGTATCAGTGTATGTTTGGGAGCTAGATTTGTTTTTTTTTTGTTTGGGGGGGGGGGCAATTCACATAGCCATTCATCTCCAATAAAAAGCTTTAAGCAAAAGCGAAGAAAATAAGCATCATGTCAAAAGTAGTTCATTGCGCAAGTGTAGTAACAAGCATCATCAATGAGAGCACCGATAAACAAAGCTAAAAATCTACGAAAATATTCAGATTGGCTTAGCTGATGAACAAGCACAATCACTGCAGACAATTTTGCTAGTGTGAAAACGTAAAATAAAAACATAAGCTCACCGGAGTAATAACAGTGCCGTAGCGAGACCGAACGATTCCTGTGCAGGTAACCGCTGGACAACAAAAGGAAGAAGAAAGCAGAATATTCAACAATGTATCGTATTTACGCGCTTGAAATTATTTCAAGGAAAAAGATATTGAAAAAAGTTCATTGTACATATCAGTAATCATGCAGTATACCTATCTGCTGCGGATACGAGAGTTTCTCTGGTGGTTTAGTAAAGTCAGCAATATTGGCAATACTAAGGGCGTGTTCGGCAACAGCGTTTTGGGTAGCGTTTGGCGTTTTGACTAAGTTAATACACTCATCATGTAATTTGTAATGTTCGGTAACGTAGTGTTTTGACTAGCATTTCAAGTAGCGTTTAGCGTTTTAAGTAGTGTTTTTGAAAAGCTAATAGTACTAACATTTTACATTCAAAAGTAGCGTTGCATATTTTTTTTCCAAAAATTATCCTTTGGAAATTTTATCTTTGGAAATTATCTATATCCTTTTATGTCAATTTACACTAATCAGCTAATCCAACAGCTAAATTTACCGAACACATTTTATTCAACTGCTCTTCTAAAATGCTATCCGCTAACAGCTAAATTAGAAACGCTAGCCGCTACCTAAACCGCTATCCGCTACTTGAACCGCTAATTTTGCCGAACATGGCCTAATGCCCCACTTGAAAGTTGGTGCCCAAAAGTGAACCGCTATGACCCAAGAAGTTTATTCAGTGAACAAGCTAAGGACCTGCTTTGGCAACAAGCAAGGAGGCTTAAACATCATTTAAATTTCATGTAAATAAATTGAAGAATAGTTGCATTATTAAAAACCAAGTAAACAAGTCAAGTGCTAGAAAATAGAAATGATCCGTCTAAATCAGACCACTAGACAACCAAGGGCGGATTTATGAAGGAGGTAGGGGTGTCCATGGACACCCCTAACCCAAACAAAATTCTAATGAGCTTATTTGAAAACTCTGAAAATATAATGGGTGGACACCCCTAAAATAGGTCCAAAAAAATATTAGATTGTTGAATGATGAGGTCTACAGTGAAGGTTGAGGAAAATGCAGCCCATTCAAAATATTGATTTTATTTAAATAATTTTTTAAAATTACTAAACTACCCTTTCAATTCTGGGCTCTCACGTGTTGCTCTTCTCTTGCTCTCTTCTCTTACTCTCCAAAACGCAAGGGACTCTCCAATCTCCAACCTCTCTTGCAGTCTTCTCACCCTCTCCCTCGATCATGACTTGTGCTCTGTACCATCGGCCACCGCGCAACGCAGCCGTCTAGCCGGACCGCCCGCCGCTGCTCGCCGAGCCGACTTGTCGGTAGCCCACCACTAGGCTGAAACGGCTGAACCCTAAATTGTAGCATAAGATTAAGCAGGTTAGATTTTGGCCGGTTAGGGTTTCGATTTGAGAAATTTGATGATTTTAATTACTTCTAATTGCTTATTCTCAACTTATGTTGTGTAAATAGCAATTGATCAGTGAGTTCTTCAACGCCAAGCATCTACTTCTACTCCGAAAGTCTGAAAATCAGGTTTGATTTGTTTTTGCCAAGTTCTAAAACTTTATGTTTTTTTTTGGTTAATTTTTCATGCCCAAATTTGAATATTTGATTGTGGTCTTTTTGAACAAATTAGAGTGTGATTGAGTATCAATTTGTGTAGATTTACGATGGTTAATTGTTTGATTAACTCATGAGCATCTTTGAAATTCATTTACAATTGTTAATTGTTAATTGTTAATCAATTAGTGAAAGTTGTTTTGAGTTTACGGGAAATTGCATGGTTATTATTTTCAAATCTAGAGTGGTAGTGGAGTTTTCTTGAACGGGAAATTGTTAATTCATTAAGTTAACGGGGACATTGTTAATTCATTTACAATTGTTAATCAATGGTTAAGCATTTTGAGTTAATCAATTACATCTAATTGCACCTAGAGTTAGTCTAATGTGTTCTTGGTGCTTGATTTTCAATCAATTTATCAATTGGTTGGTAGCTGGCAAGTTGTTTCATTGCTTGTTATGTCATTGGCTCATATCTTTATTTGAACTAATGTGTTGCTTGTTTTAACTAAGTGAGCTTAATTTCTAAGTTTCATGTTCTTTTTTTTTCCAGTTTTATATGGATCGATTCAATTCCATTTTAAGATATTTGAAAAGGAAAAAATCTGAAAAAGACAGAGAAAATAAGACAAGTGGTAGTGGAGTTGGCTCTAATATTAATGAATGTCAAAGAGATGAGGGAAATGAGAGTGAATATAATATTCATAACAAAAGTGGAGGTAATGAACCAGGTGGGGGTCAATCTTCTAGATGAAGGAGTTTGATTTGAGTACTTTTCCAATGGATCTTGGGTTGAGAAAAATGATTTCAAAATATCATCTCAATCTACAAGATGGAATAAGAAGATATTACATAGCTAATGGGCTAATCCAGCCTCGTACTCACAAGTTTCCACAAAAATTAATTGGAGGAATGTTGCGTCGTTTTAATCCTTCTTGGTTTGAAAAGTATGGGACTTGGTTAGAATATAGCATACATAAAGATGTTGCCTTATGTTTATGTTGCTACTTGTTTGCTAATGTTAGAGAAAATCAAAGTGAAAACTTTATTAGGATGGGATTCTCAACTTGGAATAAACTCAACTCATTCGAAAATCATGTTGGCGATTTTAATAATGTTCACGGCAAAGCTTTGAGAGATTATGAAAATTTAAGGAGGCCAAGACAATCCATCGAAGTTGCTTTAGATAGACATGATGAAGAAACTAGAAAGAAATATCGAATGCGTTTGAATACTTCTATTTCTTGCTCAATATACTTGTTGCGTCAAGGTTTACCTTTTCATGGTCATGATGAATTGGAGGAATCAGAAAATAGAGGGAATTTTCTTGAACTTGTGAAGTTTGCTCCAAATTTGAATGAACTCATTGCTAGTGTTGTGTTGGATAATACTCCCAAAAGTGAGAAATTAGTGTCACATTTTATCCAAAAAGATATTGTGCACGCTGCTGCTAAAGAAACACTAAATGCCATCATGGAAGAATTTAAAGATGTCTTTGGTTTATTAGTGGATGAGTCTGAAAATGTATCTCATAAAGAGCAAATGGGTGTTGTTCTTTATTTTGTGAATAAAATGGGAATCGTCAAGGAACAGTTTGTTGGTGTTATACATGTTCAAGCACTTCTTCTTTGTCTTTGAAAGTTGGAATTGACTCTTTGTTGGCAGAACATAGTTTGAGTTTGTCAAGAGTGTGCTCTCAAGGTTATGATGGGACAAGTAATATGCAAGGTAAATTCAATGGGCTTAAGACGTTGATCTTCAATGAGAATAAATGTGCCTACTCAATTCATTGTTTTTC
>JACYFF010003369.1:882775-914382 GCA_017589665.1 Selenicereus undatus | reverse complement strand
GAGAGGGAGAGAGACACACCTGGAGATATATGTTAAATAAAATACACCAATCAAAATATATCATATTAGTAACTAATAGAATTAGAGTTATAGATTGAAAAATATAGATATGGTTTAGATCGAAATACTTTTGATGAACATATTTTCTACAGGACTCACTCCTAAATGAAATGATTGAATTGCAACGATGAATTATTCGATCTTCACGTGTCATCTTCCTTGATTTGAGAGTTGATTGTGATACATTGTTACAACAACAATAACAAACTCTCAGTGTGGGTTCCGCTTTCGCGGAGTTTGGGGAGATCCAGCTGTATGCAACCTTACCTCTACCGGTATTCCTACCTATAGAGAGGTTGATTCCATAAGACCCACAAAATAGTTTTGTGAAAAAGATTTATAGAGAAAACGGCTGCAAAAATCATTTACCGAGTGAGAGAAAGAGGAAGAGAAAATGTTCTGAATATCAAATAAAGAGGGAGCAGAGACATACCTCAACAAACCAGGGATGTTTGGTGCCGTCACATCCCATAAAAGTACGACCTGCAGGCAAACAAATCAAAAACCCTACCCGCCCCACACTGCCTAAGCTACTGCTCCCTACGAAGCCGGTCCCCTATAATCAGATACCTTAATCCTGTCCCGCCACAGCCTCCTATTCTAAGCCATGTCATCCGTCAAACCAACAACTCTCAGGTCCTCTCTAACCACTTCTTATAGGCTCTTCTTCGGTCTACCCCTCCATCTCCTACCACCGGGGGGTTGATCCTCTCACACATTCGCATTGGGACGACCACACTTCTCCTCTTCACGTGACCGAACCATCTAAAGCCTCGATTGTGATACATTGTTGATCTCTTCAAATACAACAATGGGATTCTGAACTAAGGCATCACCTAATGCCCAAAATAAGAGAAATGTACAAAAAATTTAAAAAAAATATCATATATTGCCAACCAAATTTTCAAATTGCCTAACATTAATTGTAACCATGGAGAAAGAACTGCATGCATGGGTTGTCATTTATAGGAAAAATCAATAGTGTTTGCAAATTAGAGGCCAGAAAATGAAAGGTCATTCGTCACAAACCCTTGCATTACAAACATTAAGACTAGATATCAATATCGATTTAAGTATTTGAAACATTAGGTGACCATTGGTTGGAAATATAACCTATAACTATTTAAATACACATGTATACTAAATAAAGAGCACGAAGCATACACATTCTCATCATAAACTTTTTACTTGAATATAGAGGCACTAAAGGGGGTGAAGAATTAATAAAATTGGGATTAAATTAATTTCAAGTTATAAATTTTCAACATTATTGGATATGTTTAGTTCTAATGTAGACACAAATACTTATTTTAAAACTTGTAAAAGATCATATACATTGATAGCTATTCTTCTAAGATTTTACAATTTACAATTTACATGTGTCAATTTATACTATAAGAAATACATAGTATTCAATTACAAAAAGAGAGAAATATGTGAGTAGGCATATAATATGCAAGGGTAGAAATGATTTTGTACTGCGGCGAAGCCAGAAATTTAGGGGAGGAGTGTCAGAGATAAAATGGTAATTGTGGTTGAGTGATACCGTTCCCACTTTTTTCATTCAATAGTGAGTTTTCAAATTTAGAATTTGAAGAAAATGATGATTCTTTAGTTATCCTTTTGAAATATCTATGTATTTTGAGTTAGAATTTAAATTAATATACAAATTAAACAACTTTAGAATTAAAATTGGTGGATTGAACTCATAAATTAAAACTGAAAAAGTAAATCAACCTTGAGGATTAATCTACAAGTTGAACTATTGAGGTTAATAAAGTGCTATCTTTTGAAATATTTATATACTATGACCTAGAATTGAAATTAAACCTATAAATTAAACACATTTAGAATTGAAATTCACAAATTAAACTCAAAAATAGACCTTAAAAAATTAATTTACAAATTAAGGATTGACTAATAAATTGACCTCAATTAAAGTACTAAATTATGATTAACAGACTTTGAACTTTAAATTGCAGAGATGCCGTTGACAAAAAAAATAAAAAAAGAGAAGGTTTTGACCGAAAAAAAGAAAAAAGAAAAAGTTGAACACGCATTCAGCAAGATTCGAACCCGCGATGTTCTCATACACAAAGCCAAACCATACACACTCCCACCACTGGGCCAAACACATCCTGGATGGTTTTAATATTTCAGCATACTATTTTTCCTTTCCCGGCGGGAGAGGTGTCAATTGACACCACTTACACCCCGTTTCTTCCGCCACTAATTTTGTAGTAGATAATTTAATATCTTTCTTTAAAATAATGACATAAATTTTAAAATTATTTGATTATGTAATAATTACACAATAAATATATAATTATCAATGTCATATTATTTATTTTGCTATGTAACAACCCCATAGGGCATCATTTAATAGAAACTTAGAAGCGTCCCAAAACCCAACAATAAGTGTATATATATATATGATTTGGAAAGGAAAAAAAAGCACTACAAACAAAAACTTCCCGCCAAAATATCTAAAATAATAAACTTTCCTGCCAGACATAATGGCAGTCAATGATCAAGTACTGCTTGGTGATTTGGGGAAGACAAGGTTTTGTGCAATATACTTGAAGGCCTCTTGTGACAATCGAGAGTAAGAGGGCGAGCAAGAGGATGGAAAAAATCTTTAAGAAGACCTGTCAACCAAAGTGACTCACTGGTGGTCTCTGCATGCCCATACTGATAGAATCCAAAAATTCTCCAGCATAGCTAGCACGAGAGAAAGAGAGTATAGGGAGAGAATTTCTGTTACGTATTTCTTATCCTTGAGAAATGATACAACGTAGCTTTTATACATCTGAGAAGTAGAGAGAGAGAGAGTACCAGAAAGAAAGTTTCCAGCCAAAATAACAAAAGGAGAAAAAATAGGATAATTAATTACGGAGGCGTAACTAATGCTAACAAGTTGCGCAACTGTCTTGGATCTTTCTACACTCCCTTACAACTTGTTGGTGCATGGATGTTAATACCCCTTCCCCGCCCCCTCCCCCACTCCCCCCACAATTGGAGGGTGAATGAACCCTCAATTGGGATAAGATGAGATGATGAGATGAACCCAGTAAGGGCTTGGTGTAGATATCAACAAGTTAGGACTAGCGGATACTTGGTCGAGAATAATAAGACCTTCCGTGGGTTTTTGCCTCATAAAATGACAATCAATTTCTATATGTTTTGTTCTTTCATAAAAAACAACAATGTAAATGGCTGTTATGTTGTCACATTTATTGAGGGAGTGGGAGTGACTGAACTGATGGTGAGCTCATGTAGTAGTTTGCTGAGCCAAGACAACTCTGCAGTCAATCTACTGAGGCTTCTATATTCTGCTTCAGCTGATGATAGGCACACAGTGACTTGCTTTTTGGATTTCTAAGAAATCAAAGTGTTACCGAAGAAAACAACAAACCCACTGACTTTCTACTGTGAAGACGAGAGGCCCAGTTAGCATCACAATAGGCCAACAGATCAAAGGTGTGATTTTTGTTGAGAATACCCAGGGGCCAGGGCTGGTTCTCGTTTGAGATATTGGAGAACAGGCATAACAGCATCAAATGAGGCTCCCTAGGATGCTGCAAAAAGTGACTTAAATATTGAACAAAAAATGTTATATCTGGCCTTATAGTGAGGAAGTTAAGCTTGGCAATAAGCTTGCTGCAGACAGTGGGGTTCTTTAAGAGGGGGCCCTCATCTACTCTTAGTTCATACTGGAACCAAGAGGACATATTACTGCATTTGCTTGTGTGCAATTAATTAAACTCTTGTAGCAAATCCACTATAAACTTCCTCTGAGCAAGCAGTAAACCCTGATCTGCATACAATATCTCAATTCCAAGGAAAAAATGGGCATATCCCGAGTCCTTAATATCAAGAAAAGACTTAAATGAGGCTATTTCCCTCTCATCATTGCCTGTGAGCAATATATCAGCAAAACACATAGCAAGGAACAACACTAAGGCGTTATTTTCTTGCAGAAAATAGAATAATCATTCTCAGAATGTACATACATAGGTGGAGCCATGTTGGGGCAAGGGGGTCAATTGACCCCCCAGTTTCTGGGGAAAAAAATAATTAAATGTGAGATATTTTTGTGGATAAGAAAAATAGATATATATTAATTAGTTCATAAATACACATCATAGGAGTACATAGCAGGGTGGTGGTTGCCCCTTGCTTTGGGTAGGAGGTCTCTGGTTCCACTCTTCATTCTGCCTTTTCTGTTTTTTTTTTTTTGGAAGTGCCCTTTAATTTTCCCAATCTCGCCCCCCTTTGCTTAGAATCCTGGCTCTGCTACTGCGTACATACTCTCTTTTGAGGAGGACCTCATTGAGTTTTGCATACCATTGCCTTGAGGCTTGCTTGAGACCATGGAGAGACTTTCTTAATTTGCAAACTGCTCATGGAGTATTTGAATCTACACCAAGAGGCAATTCGATATAAATTTCTTCATGCAAATCCCCATGAAGAAATGCCCTGTTTTACATCTAATTGAAGTAACGGCTACCTCTTTTTCACAGCAATTGCCATTAAAACCCTGATTGTGGTTAATTTTACAATTGGAGAGAGGGTTTTATTGTAGCCAATTCCCTCCTTTTGAGTGAAGCGTTTTACCACTAGTCTGGCTCTAAGCCTCTCTATACTGCCACCTACCTTGGATTTGACCTTGTATACCCATTTGTGTACAATAGGTTTCTTTCCTCTGGGAAGAGAAACAATTGCCTAGATTTGTGTGTCTTGCAAAGCCTGGAGTTCTTTTGCCATTGCTTTCAGCTAGCTAGATGCAATACAATGTCTTCAAAGGACTCAGGTTCAGTAAAATCCAACCTTTCTAGAAGCTGTTGACTTGTTAAGCTAAGGCACTGAATGCACGTAATGGGTGGTTGTGGGCTGAGATTGGTAAGTGGTTCAGCTGTTTCAGAATGTACATAATCTTCCAGACAGCTTGGAGTTCGATGTGCTCTAACTTATCTTCTGAAATTTGGAGAAACCTGAGACATCAATATGAGATTCTTATACAGAAACAACATCATTTGTTGGAGCAGTATTATAATCATCGGTTCTTGTGATTTCCTGATGAAAAATAATATCTTCATGATCTATTTCTGAAGTTGTGGGTGTGAATAGAGGTTTAAGAGAGGAATTAGAAAAGGAAAAATTCCCTCACGAAATACTATATCTCTGGAATAATAAATCTTAAGAGTTTCAACCTCCATTACTTTGTATCCCTTTTTTCCATAAAGGAAGCCAAGGAAAACACATTGCAAAGCCCTTGGTTGAAACTTGTCTCTGCCTTGTTTGTATGTGGATATGTGACACAAGCACTCAAAAGCCTGTAGTGGTCATAAGAAGGTGTTGTCCCATGAAGTAATTCAAAAGGTGATTTATTTTGTAGGATGATTGTAGGAAGTCTATTGATCAAGTAGGTGGCTGTCAGTACACAATCCCCCCAGAACCTTAGAGGTAGATTGGATTGAAACATAAGAGCTCTAGAAACTTCAAGAAGATGCTTATGCTTTCTCTTTACCATCCCATTTTATTGTGGTGTCTCAACACAACTAGTCTGATGGATGATACTAGTGTTGGCAAAGAAATCCAGTGTTGTGCTGCTTTTGCTAAGCTCTAGAGCATTGTAAGACCTAAGTGTCTTTACATCAAAATCTAACTCTTTACTTGTTTGATTACAAGAATTGTTAAGAAAATCTCCTGCAATAGACAGCTTATCACAAATAGAATAAGGTCTGAGTAGTATGGCTTGAGTGCATGTAAAATTTACTTTCTTCACCAAGCTCTCCTTCAAAATGTACAATCCTAAGCCTCTTCACCAATTTCCATTGGCCTCTTTAGAGAAGGACCCTACAAGGTACACAAGTCATGTGAGAAAACTACTTGGCAATGTACGTAGTTGACTAGTTAGTTTCATCTGACAGTAAGTTTTACTTAATGCGAGGAACAAGCAGGACATTACACAATTCTATTATGTCATTTAAGCTCAGTTTCCCACAATTGGTGACTTGAACTTTATGACCATTTGGCAAAGAAACTAATACAGGATCTTCAAGCAACCTAAGATCATTTAACACTTTGGCTTTGAAGCTCATGTGATCACTAGCCCTAGAATCAAGAATCCAAGTATCATAGCCTAACTTGCAAGTGAAATAAATGACACTGGCATTATAAACACTTGACATGAGATAAGAAGCTACACCTGCCATGTTAGAACTCTTGGGTTCTAATCATTTCCCTTTTGCTGGTTAGAACCGGTGAAGTTTGAAAGAAACTGGTATAATTGTTTGCTTTTCTTATAGCATTTAAGCCTAGGAGCACAGGGTTTCCTTTGTTGCTTCCATTATTAGGAATTTGAATATGCTCCGTACTTTTAGTCCTCATTCAAGCAGTCAAGATCTAAATTAAACTAGGCAATAACAAATCGCAGAAAATCCTGAACAAATTATATGAGAAAGCTTGATTGACTGGCCAACAAGTAGATCAATTGAACAAGAATGAAAGAAGATCGTGATATGTCAAGCTAGATTTATTGATGAATCAAAACAACAGATCGAGAAAGAAAAATCAGGAAGAACAATTCAAGATCCAGGATCTTCAACCATGGGCTCTGATACCATGAAGAAGCTTTGAATAATAAGGTTTAGAGAGCAGTTGTAGACCGATAAGAGAGAGAGCAATGGCGGGAATAGCTTTCATATTATTGATGATCCAGAAAACAAGGAGTATGTTGGGTTCCGTGGCCCAAAATCAAAGAAACGGCACGGTGGGACCGTGCCAAGTGACACGGGCATTTCAGGTCAAAGAAGTGACGAAGAAAGGCAGGCAGGGAGTTGGCACAGGTGGACCATGCCACCCAGGCACGAGGTGGCCGTGCCACCAAGCACGGTCGTGTGGCGTTCCCAGTTCGAGCGCCGGCTTCTTGGCGGCTAGGGTTTACGTCTTGGCGTGCGGTCTTCTTGGCGGCTAGGGTTTTCCTCTAGGAGCTAAACCCTGGACTTCTAGACTTTATATAAAGAAATCTTGCCTAGGATCTATAATCATCCCATAACCAAGTAAACACAAAATACATTGAGAGGTAGAGAGAGTTTTGAGAGAGATTACAATAGAGATTGTAATCCTGCTATTGGATCGAATCATTTGTTGTGATTACGGTCGCTTTGTACTCTCCCTACTCACATAGTGGATTGATTGTGCTCGTTGCCGTCCATGGATTTTCCCATATTGGGTTTCCACGTAAATTTTGTGTGTTATTGCTTTGTCATCGTTATCGTTCTTTACATTTCTAAATATCTGTTTCATCCTATCGCTTTCGCAACTAAAGTCGCTCAATTGTCCCTAACAAGTGGTATCAGAGCCTTAGTTTAGGATGTCTTCAATTATGAAGGTTGATATTTAGAAGTTTGATGGGGATATTAGTTTTAATCTCTAGATGGTGCAGATGAGAACAGTTCTCATCCAGCATAGGTTATGGAAGGTTCTGCAAGGACATCACAAGAAACCCGAGAAGATAACTGATGAACAATGGGCAGTAGACTAAAAGAAGAGGTGTGGATCGTTGACAGACGAGGAATGGGAGGAACTGGAGTTGAAGGCAGTTTCAGCCATTCAGTTGTGCCTGGCGCCACATATCTTGCGAGAGGTGCTCGATAAGGCAACTGCGGTGGATCTGTGGATTTGGCTGGAGGAACTCTACATGACGAAGAGTCTACCCAACAAGATCTGTTTGAAGGAAAGGTTGTACACCTTTCCTATGGCTGAAGGTACCTCTGTTCAAAAACACTTGAATGAATTTAACTTTATTCTTGTTGATTTGGAGAGTCTGGATGTAAAGATTGATGATGAGGATAAAGCTATTATGCTTGTTGTGTCTTTACCCCCTCCTATAAACATTTTAAGGAGATTATGGTATATAATAATTCTGATACTATATCGTTTGAGGATGTCAAGTCTAATTTGTTGTCTAAGGAGAAATTTGACCATAATATTCATGCTGATCCGACTGAGGGATTAGTCGTTAGGGGTAGAACAACTGAGAAAAAAAGGGAAATGGTAATAGGAAAAAGAACCGTTCTAAGTCTAGGAATCCTCATTCCAATAAGACTTGCAATTACTGTGGTAAATTGGGTCATATTCAGGCTAACTGCTGGAGGCTAAAGAATAAGAAAGGGAAAGAGTAAAAGGAGAAAACTGCTACAGCTAATTGTATAGTAGAGTCAGAGTCTGATAGTGATGTATTGCTTGCTACCATGTCTTTGGCCACCACCTCTGAGAAGGGGTTAGGTGATGATTGGGTTTTAGATTCTGGTTGTACGTATCACATGTGCCCTTGTAGAGACTGGTTTGTCACTTATGAGCCTGTTGATACTGGGATTGTACTTATGGGCAACGATGCTGAATGCAAGGTTGCAGGAATAGGTACTGTGCAAGTTAAAACCCATGATGGTATAGTTAGAACCTTGTTTAAGGTTCGTCACAATCCTGATATGACTAGTTGTTTGATATCTTTTGTTACTCTTGAGACTAATGGTTGCAGAATTACTACAGAGAATGGTGCCCTAAAGGTGGTAAGGGGGGCCATGCTAGTAATGAAGGGACTGCGGTAGGAAAGTCTCTATATCCTACAAGGAACTACAGTTACAAGATTAACTGCAGTTGGTACAGTATCGGCAGATGTTAATGATACAAGGTTATAGCACATGAGATTGGGCCATGTGAGTGAGAAAGGGATGACAATTCTAAGTAAGAATGGTTGTCTGCGTAGCGCTGGTACGGGTAAGTTTGATTTTTGTGATCATTATATATTTTGGAAACAAAAAAGGATGAGTTTCTCTAAAGCGAAGCATCGTACTCAGGAGATTCTGGATTACATTCATTCTGATTTGTGGGGTCCTTCGAGAGTTCCTTCTATTGGAGGTAAGCACTACATGTTAAAGTTTGTTGATGATTTCTCACGCAAGGTTTGGGTTTACTTATTGAGACAGGAAAATGAGACATTATCCATGTTCAAGAAGTTCAAGGCTCTAGTTGAGAACCAGACTAGGAGAAAGATCAAGAAGCTTAGGATTGATAATGGTCTTGAGTTCGTTGAGTTAGAGCTTGATGAGTTCTCCGTGGTGAATGACATAGCTAGGCACAAGACTTTGCTTGGAAAACCACACTAGAATGGAGTTGCAGAATGAATCAATATGACTCTACTGGAGAAAGCTCGTTGTATGCTTTCCAATGCAGGGCTTTGGGATCGCAAAGCTTTCTGGGCTAAGGCTATTTCTACAGCCTGCTATTTGGTGAATCGTTCACTACACACCTCCATTGATTTTCAGATTCCAGAAGAAGTATGGTCAGGTAATCCTGTTGATTATTCTATTTTGAGAATATCTGGATGTCCTATGTATGCCCATGTGAATAATGGGAAGTTAGCCCCTAGAGCTGTCAAATGCATGTTTCTTGGATATGCATCTGAGTCTAAAGAATACCGCATGTGGTGTCCTGAGTTTAAGAAGGTCATTCAGAGTAGGGACGTAACTTTCAATGAGATTGCTATGTTATCTTCTGGAAATAATTTTGTTGTTCCTTCTACTGGTGCAGGTGATCAGGAGGATACCAATAACAGTGTGGAGATAGAAGTGGAGACCATTGCAGCTTAAGGTGGAGCTACTAATCAGCCCAACAGGGAGGCTCAGGTTACTAAACCTATTACTATCAGTTCTGATCAGCCTCAGGTGAAAGTTGATCACTCTATAGCTCGTGATCGTCCTCAAAGGGAGATTAGGAAGCCTGCTCGCTACAATGATGATGAGGGATTGATAGCATATGCACTTTCAGTTGTAGAGGAGGTACATGAAGGTGTGGAACCTTCAACATATTCTGAAGCAATCTCCTGCCTAAGTTCACCTAATTGGATTCTAGCTATGCAAGAGGAAATGGAGAGTCTGCAAAAGAATCGGACTTGGAAAGTGTGTGAGCTACCTAAAGGCCGGAGGGCCTTAACTTCCAAATGGATCTATAAGAGAAAGGAGGGCATTCCTGGAGTTGAAGATGCAAGGTGGAAAACACGCCTGGTTGTTCGTGGTTGCAGCCAGAAGGAAGGTATTGATTGCAATGATGTATTTTCACCTGTTGTTAGACATACCTTCATTAGAGTGCTTCTTGCATTTGTTGCCTTGTTTGATCTGGATATGGAGTAGCTCGATGTGAAGACTGCATTCCTTTATGGGGAGTTAGAGGAGGAGATCTACATGAAGTAACCTGAAGGTTTTATTGTTCCTGAGAAGGAACAATTGGTTTGTAAATTGAAGTCCTAGTATGGACTTAAGCAGACTCCTAGGTAGTGGTACAAAAGGTTTGACACCTTTATAATTGCACAAGGATACACACGTAGCCGATATGATAATTGTGTATATTTTAGACAATATTTTGATGGTTCCTTTATTTACTTACTATTGTATGTTGATGATATGTTGATTGTCTCCAAGCATAAGTCCTTGATCAGCAAGTTGAAATCTCAACTCAGTGAGGAGTTTGAGATAAAGGACCTGGGTGCAGCAAAGAAGATTCTAGGCATGGAGATTCAGAAGGATCGAAAGGCTGGTAAGCTCTACTTATCTCAGGGACACTATCTTGAGAAAGTACTAGGCAGATTTAATATGGGTAACTGTAAGGCAATTTCTACAGCCCTTGCTGCACATTTCAGATTGTATGCTGAGTGTTATCCACAATTTGAGGAGGATATTGATAGGATGTCTAATGTCCCTTATTCTAATGTTATTGGTAGTTTGATGTATGCTATGGTATGCACTAGGCCAGACTTGTCACATGCTATGAGTGTGGTAAGTAGGTATATGCATAATCCTGAAAAGGATCATTGGAAAGCTGTGAAGTGGATCCTTTGCTATGTGAAGGGTACTATTAATAAGGGGTTGGTATTTGATAGAAACAAAGCTGCTACATGTGATGTTACAGGCTTTGTTGATTCTGACTATGATGGTAATCTTGATAGGAGAAGGTCCATATCTGGGTATATCTTCACTATGTGTGCAGGTGCTATCTCTTGGAAAGCATCGCTTCAGTCTATTGTAGCTTTATCTACTACAGATATTAAGTATGTTGCTGCTACTAAATGAGTGAAGGACGCTACTTGGTTGAGGGGCCTTGTTACTGAACTTAGAGTTCCACAAGCTACCACTGTGGTGTTTTCTGATAGTTAGCGTGCAATCCACTTGACTAAGAATGATGCCTTCCATTCAACGATCAAACACATCAGTGTCAAGTATCACTATGTCAGAGATAAAGTTGCTACAGGGGAAATAGTTGTGAGGAAGGTTCACACTTCGGAGAATCCTGCAGATATGTTGACAAAGCCTCTCCCTATAACTAAGTTCGAGCATTACTTGGACTTAGTTGGCATTCACAGTATTTGAGCACCCTTCGGGGCATTGCCCCTTGGAGGGCATCACCCTTCAGGGTGCGGTGACGGTGTTAGAGAATTAGTGATTGGAGATTTCGGTCGAAAGTGGAGATTGTTGAGTTTTGTGGCTCAAAATCAAAGAAACGGCATGGTGGGACCGTGTCAGGCGACATGAGTGTTCCAGGCCAAAGAAGCAACGACGAAAGGTAGGTAGAGAGTTGGCACGGATGGGCCGTGCTAGGTGGCACGGCCGTGCCACGGCTATGACGCATTCCCAGTTCGGGCGCAGGCTTCTTGGTGGCTAGGGTTTGCATCTTGGTGTGCAGTCTTCTTGGCGGATAGGGTTCTCCTCTAGGAGCTAAACCCTGGACTTCTAGACCCTATATAAAGAGATCTTGCTTAGGATCTATAATCATCCCATAACCATGTAAACACAAAACCCATTGAGAGGTAAAGAGAGTTTTGAGAGAGATTACAAGAGAAATTGTAATCATGCTATTGGATCAAATCACTTATTGTTATTACAATCTCTTTGTACTCTCCTTGCTCACATGGTGGATTGATTGTGTTCGTCGTCGTCCGTAATTTTTCCTGCATTGGGTTTTCACGTAAATCTTGTGTGTTATTGCTTTGTTCTTGTTATCGTTCTTTACATTTCTGAATATCTATTTCATCCTATCGCTTCCGCAACTAAAGTCGCTCAATTTTTCCTAACAGAGTATAATCAGGCTATTTACAGCTACAAAAACGGAACTTAGGCTAGAGCTAGAGGAGATATTACAACAAACTTCAAACAAAAACTTTCCCGCCTAAATATCTAAAATAATAAATTATCTTATTCTTTGTAATGAGACACGAGGTCTATAAATGAAAGTCAGAACAGCAGGATACGAACATTGAAGCCTGCAATTTACATAAACTTCAATTCTATATTTTACATGAACTAATCCAATAGCAGATTGAAATGCCTGCTCTTAAACTCCGATACTCTGTTTCAGAGGGCTGCAAATATGTTCAATGTTTAGCTTTATTTACCTGTCATGTATATTTAGAGTCCATAAGTTTTACACTAAACGAAAGGCCCCCAATACAGCCCTGAGCGCATGATTAGCAATCATATGAATTACCATAATTAACTCAAACATGGTAGCACAAACTAGCAGCAGATGCACTTGGGCAGGGCAACCAGGGAGAAAGGAAAGGAAAAAATTTCAAGGAATACTATGAAATGAGGAAATCATTGGGCAGACTACAGAAGCGGCAGATGTCGGTGATTTTGCCCCTTTAACATGATTGACTTTCTTAATATTTCCCTCTAGTTATCGAAGTGGAAGTGGGGATTCATCTACATTAGCAACCGAAACAGAGGGAAAAGGAGCAGATAAACATTTGTTGGTGGTGATCCTGACAGATATAGTGAGATACGGATCCTTGGAATCATGGATTGTAGATAAGGCAACCAGAAACCTGCTTAACTGAGATCATATATGACCATTATTTCATCAAAAAATGGAGAAATACAGCAGGTACAAGAATCTTGGGAACTGCCAATATTGTCCAGCTCATACAGTGATGGAAACATGTGACTGTTGAATTGTTGAGTAATTGCAAAAATGAGTATCCAAAGCTATAAGCTATTGAGAATGGAAGATACAAAAACATGAGAGCGCACCTAATGGGTGATGCTGCAGCTTGGAACTTCTCTCTCACGACCCTAACAAATATGAATAGGCCATTGCTTTTGTTCAACTCATTAACCATCTCCTCAGTACCATTCAAGTCTGGATTATAATAAGGTACTGAAACAATAGGTTCTGTGAAAAGATTAAACACGCAGAATAAACTCTGTAGCTTGTAGATGGCTAAAATGAATATAGACAAATAAAAATAAATGTCATTGCCAATTTGAAGCAGTAACAAGTACAGCTGTACACATCATTCAAAGGCGAATGGTGAATTTTGCACCTGGTCCAAAGAGGTACTTTCAATACTTGTTAATCGATGATAACAAGGACACAGTGCAAAAAATAAGTTGTTTAGAATTACCATGTTCTCCATCAATTTGGAAACCAAGTACCCTGTTGTACCACGAAAATGACTCTTGCATTTCTTCTATATGCCTGGAATCTAGTTTACTCTTCTCTTTGGAATCCATGACAACTTTTTGAAATTAATAAACAAGAGGAACGGGTTAATCGACGTATAGGAAGTATAAAATGTGATCCAACAGCTTCAGCACAAATTCATTGCTTGAGAAGACCTTCATAAATAGAAATTGATTATATTTTACCATTTCAGAGGTCCCTAGAGCATACAACATGTGACATTAGAAGGGACAGGGAGGGAGGCAATGGAACAACATTAGCAGCCTGGAGAATCCCTGTGACACCTTCTGGTGCAGTGGCACTCCATATGGTTATTGCATTTCTACCTAACTAAGACCATAAAAAAAGACAATATTTGAATAACCTAGTTGATTCTCTCCAAGGACATGCCCCATGACATGACTCTATAGCGATCTCAGATTTGTGTGATCAACCCCATCTGGAAGTATCCCTATCCAATTATATTTTTCTTTCATTTTGCTTCAAGCGTTTGTTTAACTTACCGATGATTTTGTCTTTTTGCCTCATCCCCCTTACTATGATTCTACGCATGCCACAATCTTACCATCACATTATCCCATTTGCCTTTTACAATTCCTAGTCCCACCTATATATTCCCCCCCCCCCCCCCGCGCCCGGGCCAAAGAAAAGAACAAAAAGCCTAAACTCCTCTTCCTTTCTTTGCGGGGTTGGGGGGTTCAAGTCTTTCTGAACGGCCTCTTTTGCTGTTTGGGGAAGCATCAATATGTTTGGACTGCCTGGATCCACTTCAAACAGATCCGTAATGAGCTTCTCCTTTTGCTGTCGTGAGTTATTTTGATTTCATCTTTTTGGGGTTGGGGGGGTTAATCCATGAGCAAGCAGAATTGGGTGGTATCAAAAAACTAAGGTGGACTATCATCCAATTTGGAATTATTAGAATCACATATTAATGTAGGACTTTTGGGAGTCTCTGACTTTGCCAAAAAGTAAAGGTATTATCCCATATTGAGAAAATATAAAGAATATGAAAGTAGGTATTGTCCCACATTGATAAAATTAAAGGGTTTGAGCTTGTATATAAACTTGTGAGTTAGTCCACCCATTGCTAATTGGTTTTTGGATGAAACCTCACTTGAGTTTATATGCATAACTCTTTGTTTATAGCCCAATTAATATGAAATTTTAAAATGATATCAGAGCCATGTAAACTCTGAGATTACTATTCTTGCAAATTACTCTTTCATATCAAACTCGGTTGATTGATCTTGTTTTCTCACAAAGATCTGCTTATTTCTTGTTACAAATTCTTAGAGATTCGATCTTGTGTATAATTGTTTTCCATTGATTCATTTGATTCTTGATTCACCAATTCATTGATTCATTCTAAGATTAGTTCTTGATTTTCTTCAAACTGTAGCCATGGCGACTCCAAATCCGACTCCAGAAGTCTCAGCTGAAGATCTTGCTGAGGCTTATTTACATCATTCAAATCATCCTAGTTTGTTGCTTGTTTCCACTCCTTTTGATGGGAGTGGATTTGGATCCTGGAAACGAACACTAACAATTGCTCTCTCTACCAAGGGTAAGCTCTACTTATTGATGGTAGTCTTGGAAGACCTCAGGCTACTTTACCTGAACTGAAGAAATGGACAAGATGCAATGATCTGGTAATGTCCTGGATCTTAAATGTCTTGACTAAGAATATTGCTAATACTGTCATATATGCTAAGACTGCTAGGCAGATGTGGGTTGAATTAGAAGAGAGGTTTGGTCAAGTGAATGGTGCTAAATTATATCATGTTAAGGTGTTGTGCACTGTTAATCAGGGCACAGATGATATAACATCATATTTCACCAAAGTGAAAAGCCTGTGGGATGAATTAGATGACCTTGATGAAGTACCATTATGCACTTCTTTTTCTGCTGATAAGTTGCATAAAAGGGAGCTAAATCAGAAACTATTACAGTTTTTAATGGGATTAAATGATGATTATAAGGCTGTTAGAGGCAACATTTTGATGATGAATCCTTTACCAACTATTGGTCAAGTTTATTCCATGCTTGTTCAAGAAGAAGAACAAAGGAAAATCATATCCACATGTTAATTTTTTGGTGATTTTGCTTCCTTGGCTGTTGAGGTGCATAAACTAAATCATGTTCATAAGGGCAGAATGGAGAGAATTGAAGAAAGACTGGAGAATGTTTCAAATAGGTTCGAAAGAAGTGAGGCAAAGAAATCCAATCTATTTTGTAACTATTGCAAGAAAACTGGGCATTCCATTGACAAATGCTATAGGTTGCATGGTTTTCCACCAAATTTCAAGTTCAAGAATCCTAGAAGGACAGCTGCCTTGGTACATAATGGTGATCAAGAAAATATGCTTTCAGTTCAAGAACATAATTCCTTTGAGTCCCAAAGCACTGTCACAGTCCCAGGATTGACACAAGAGCAATCATCTCAACTCATTGCTCTACTTTAGAATGTTCAAGCCACCAAGACTAGACATAACACATCTTACCAAGGCTCTGATTATTCTGCTCCCTCAATAGCATTCACCAGTTTTGCAGGTATAAGTACCACTGACCATAAACAGAATTTATGTCTTCTATCTTCAGTAACTGATTGGAAGAACATTTGGATTGTTGACACGGAAGTTAGTGACCACATGTGCCGTAATAGAGATCTTTTTATTGATTTGACTAGTCTTTTTAAGCCTATTGTTGTTACTTTGCCTGATAGCAAGAGTTTCCCAGTGACTCATTTTTGAACTATCATTTTTAGCAACAATCTATCATTACATGGAGTTCTCTACATACCTAGTTTTAAATACAATCTATTGTCAGTGAGCAATCTCTGCAGTCATGAGGGATGTTTTGTGGTTTTTACACCCAAATGTTGCCTTATGTAGGCCCTTCAATGAAGAGGCCTCAGGTTCTTGGTGAGCACTTTGGTGGCCTTTACTTGCTGCAGTCAAGTCATATGATCAATAAAATTGCTACTGGCACTGATTGTTGTTCCAAGAATCTGTCTCAAGGACGTCAGATGACTGCATACACTGCTAGAAGTTCGTTAGATGATATTACTCTTTGGCATGCCTGATTAGGGCATTTGCCTTTTGGCAAGTTACTAAGTTTGGGTCTGTTTTCTACTCAGTGTTCTGATGATGTAATAAGGCAATGCCTGGTTTGTTCTAAGGCCAAACAGCATAGGTTACCGTTTCCTCATAGTCAAATTCATTCTACACATTATTTTGATCTTATCTATATGGATTTGTGGGGTCCATATCATGTTCAAACTCATTAGAGCCTTTGTAGGGATGGCTCATACTCATTTTAATGCAAAGGTACAGACCATCAGATCAGATAATGCACTTGAACTTGGTCTCAGCAGAGAAGCAATAGAGTATTTTATGACTAAAGCGATTCTTCACCAAACTAGTTGTGTAGGAACACCTCAGCAGAATGGGGTGGTTGAGAGAAAGCACAAACATTTACTTGAGACTTCTAGAGCTTTGCTATTTCATTCTAATATGCCTATCAAGTATTGGGGGGGTGTTAATTGCTACCTACCTTATTAACAAATTTCTTTCCAAAGTCCTCAAGGGTTTGAGTCCCTTTCATCTATTGTTTCATAAGAAACTAACTTATGATCACCTCAAAGTATTTGGCAGTCTCTGTTATGTTTCAACCTTGAAATTTGGCAGAGACAAGTTTCAGGTCAGGGCTGTCCCATGTGTTTTTTCTGGGATATCCCTTTGGCCAAAAGGCTTACAAGGTTCTAAACCTTGAAATACACCAATTATTTACCTTTAGAGATGTGGTTTTCCATGAGAAAACAATACCCTATTAGCACACTTCAGCTATAAAAGATTCTATTATTTTTCCTAATTTTAGTTCTCATGGATACCATGATCATGAGCCTTTTTCACACACCAATACAGACCACATCCAAGATACTTTTACTAGCTCTCCTCTTGGTTCACATTTATCTCCTTCAGTAAGTCATGATTCTTAGCATGCATCTTCTTCTCAGCCAGCCAGAAGGTTTAATAGACCTCACAAAGTCCCTTCTTAGCTTTCAGAGTATGTGTGCGGTAATGTGTTGACAACTGATCATAGCTTTCAGAGTAGGTGTGCGGTAATGTCACTGTAGTTCACCCAGAAAGCTTATCAATACAGACTAATACTTTACTCAACCACTTCAAGTCTCATCAGGAACCTAATTCATATGAAGAATCATCCACAAAGCCCGAATGGCAGAAGGCCATAAACAAAGAATTTAAGGCTCTTCAAGCTAACAACACATGGGAGTTAGTTTCACCACCTGTAGGCAAGAAGCCTATCGGCTGTAAGAGGGTATACAAGGTTAAGTACAAGGCAGATGGGAGTCTTAAGAGATGTAAGGCCAGACTTGTTATAAGGGGTTTTACATAGAAGGAAGAGATAGACTAAACAGAGACCTTTTCTCTTGTGGTTAAGATGACTACAATTAGGAGTCTTATTGCTGCTGCTGTCAAAAGACAATGGCCTATTGACCAAATGGATGTCAATAATGCTTTTTTACATGGAGATTTGCATGAAGATATTTACATGAAACCTCCACAAGGTCTAAATGTTGCTGCTATTAACATTGTTTGCAAACTAAAGAAATTTTTGTACGGGCTTAAACAAGCCTCTAGGCAATGGTATGCTAGACTTTCTCACACTTTTTTTAGGGACATTGGTTTTCAACACTCCAAAAATGACTATTCCTTATTTTACAAACTACAAGGTCAGTCCATTGTTATTCTGACTGTCTATTTAGATGACATAGTTGTAACTAGAAATAATCCTGAGGAAATGACAACTTTGAAGACTTTCCTTGACAGTAAGTTCAAGATCAAGGATTTGGGTGAACTCAACTACTTCCTAGGTATGGAAGTCATTAAGTCCATAATGGTATGATTCTTACTCAAAGGAAATTTGTTTCAGATCTTCTGAAGGAGTTTCAGTGTGATGTACTTCTAGCTGTCACATGCCCTTTGGGATCACTATCCAAAGAGTCTTCCAATACAGAAAGCCTTGCTGACGCTACTAGTTACAGGAAACTAGTAGGCAAAATCAACTACCTCACGAATACCAGGCCAGATCTTGCATTCTCAGTTTAATACCTAAGTCAGTTTCCACAAGCACCAACTATATCCCAGCTTTACATGTTTTAAGACACATAAAGAAGGATTCAGCTTAAGGAATATTTTTCAAGAATAAGGCTGACCACAAACTTGAGGCTTTTTATGATGCTGACTGGGCTTAATGCCCTTGCACTCAAAGGTCTGTTAGTGGACACTTCATAATGATGGGAGGAAGTCCTATTTCATGGAAATCCAAGAAACATGCCACTGTGGCTCTCTCTTCTACTGAAGCTGAATATAGATCAATGAGAGCTGTGACTACTGAATTATCATGGTTAACAAGATTACTTACTGAACTTCAAGTTCCCTCCATTATACATGTTCTTGTCGAGAGTTATAGTAAGGCAACCGTCTACATTGCTAAAAACCCCGTCTTTCATGAACGCACAAAACACATTAAATTGGACTGCCCTTTCGTTCGTGAGAAGCTCTATGTAGGTTTAATCTCTTTATACTACACTAAGACCACAGACCAGCTAGCCGATCTCTTCACCAAGCCTCTTCCTGGTTTGCAGCATTATCAATTACTTGGCAAGTTGGGTGTGTCCTCTGTACACCCTCCAACTTGAGGGAAGTGTTAGAGAAAGAGAGTTAGTCAGTTAGCTTTGCCACGTCAACATTGTTCTTTTAGAGTTTGTTAGAATAATTTGTTATCCTTTTTACACAGAGAGCTGCATATAAATAACCTCTGTTTGATTGCAATTGGCTCGCTTAATACAATGAATAACAACACGAATTTCTCTCTCGAGTTCTTTCGTTTTCCTTGATTACTTCTCTCTCAGGTCCAAAGTTCATATGTCAACATGGTATCAGAGCGGGTTGCTCGATCATGATTTAGCACCGTCCCTGTTTGATTAAAATTGTGTGCATGTGCTTGGCCTTATTAGTAGCCCACACATAAGGGGGCGTGTTGGAGTATAAAAGTGGTATTATCCCACATTGAGAAAATACTAAGAATATGAAAGTGGGTATTGTCCCACATTGATAAAATTAAAAGATTTGAGCTTGTATATAAGTTTGTGAGTTACTCCATCCATTGCCAATTGGTTTTGGAATGAAACTTCATTTGAGCTGATATGCATGACTCTTTGTTTATAGCCCAATTAATATCAAAATTTAACAATGTGAGATGTGGCAAGTAATGGAATATTGCTGCTATTGCTAAACTTTTCCGACATTCTCCTGCACAAGCTGGCTGTATATAAATTTAATGGGTTGATCGTCAATATCTTAAATGCAAATCCATTTGGAAGTATCAAAATACAGCTTAGGGGAGCTGGACTAGAGGAAAGTCATTAAAGTCAGAGAAAAAATGTTGTATGGATTTGATATGCATACAATAACATGAATGTGATTATTGATATTGTTCAACCGAGGGTATCCATGGCCATGAATGCTCTCTTATGTAAACAGTATACCCCGGAAGAAGTTCACCAAGCGTTGCAACAAATGCACCTAGGCAAAGCCCCAGGCCTTGATGGTTTCAACCCTTTTTTCTACCAAAAATTTTGTCCACGATGGGTGAAGACATTACTAGGGCCATTCAGGATATTCTGCATGGGGGGGACATACCGCCATCCCTCAACCACACCTACATTGTTCTGATTCCTAAAAAGCGTCATCCAAAAGACATAAGTGACTTCAAGCTGATCAGTCTTTCTAATGTGCTTTACAAGCTAGTCACAAAAGTCATTGCAAATCGCCTAAAAGTTTGCCTCCCTCACATCATCTGTGAGAATTAGAGCGTGTTCATTCTTGGCCGTATGATCACAGACAATATTCTTATTGCCTTTGAGATATTCCATGATATGAATATGTATTCCAGAGAAAATGGGGGCATGGTATTAAAACTTGACATGACAATGGCATTTGACAAAGTTGAATGGCCCTTTATGCGGGCTATTATGACTAAGCTAGACTTTGATGCTACTTAGGTCAATCTTGTTATGAAATGTGTGGAATCTACAACATTCTCATTCTTCATCAAGGGGGAGCCTAGAGGATTGGTTAGGCCTAGTAGGGGAATTAAACAAGGGGATCCAATATCCCTTTATCTGTTCCTATTTTATGCTAAAGGGGTCTCCTATCTGCTAAATGATGCTGTTTCTCGTAACATGTTGCATGGTTACTCTATTAGTGATGAAGCTTCACCCATTTCACATCTCCTATTTGCAGACGACTCTATTATCTTTTGTGATGCAAGCAAAACGGATGTCGAAGTGATCAAATCCCTTCTACAGTCCTACAAAGCAGTCGCAGGCTAGAAGGTCAATCTCAATAAATCAAACGTTATGTTTGGTAAGGGGACAACACAGGACAGGTTAGATGTAGTAACACTTACTCTGGACATTTGGGAGGTTTTATCTTATGATAAATATCTTGGGTTGCCAACTAAGATTGGTCGCTCAAAAAGTCGAGCTTTCATGCCTCTAAAAGATCGCATCTGCAAGCGCATTAACAGACGGTTGAGCAAGAACCTATCATGGGCAGGACGGGAGGTGCTCGTAAAGGCTATCGCCCAGATGATCCCTACTTACACTATGATAGGTTCTTGCTCAGCCATCCGTTAATGCGCTTGCAGATGCGATCTTTTAGAGGCATGAAAGCTTGACTTTTTGATCGACCAATCTTAGTTGGCAACCCAAGATATTTATCATAAGATAGAACCTCCCAAATGTCCAGAGTAAGTGTTACTGCATCTCACCTGTCCTGTGTTGTCCCCTTACCAAGCATAACATTTGATTTATTGAGATTCACCTTCTGGCTCGAGGCTGCTTTGTAGGACTGTAGAAGGGATTTAATCACTTCGACATCCATTTTGCTTGCATCACAAAAGATAATAGAGTCGTATGTTAGGAGATGTGAGATGGGAGAAGCTTCATCACTAATAGATTACCCATGCAACATGTTACGAGAAACAACATCATTTAGCAGATAGGAGAGCCCTTGAGCACAAAATAAGAACAGATAAGGGGATATTGGATCCCCTTGTCTAATTCCCCTACTAGGTCTAACCAATCCTCTGGGCTCCCCATTAATGACGAACGAGAATGTTGCAGATTCCACAGATTTCATAACAAGATTGGTTGAGCAAGACTCAGTCTATCCAATCAATTTTATGCAGCTACTGGTGGGGACATGACAATGGAAAGAACAAAATTCATTGGATATCTATGGATAAGCTTCTCAAAAGCAAATCTTTAGGAGGGCTTGGTTTTCGGGACCTTGAAGCATTTAATCTGGCATTGCTGGCAAAGCAAGTATGGTGTCTCATCCATGCAGAGCACTCCGTAATGTTTCAAATTCTTAAAGCCAAATATCTCCCAAACTGTGAACTTCTTAATGCAAGTTTAGGGTCTAAGCCTAGTTTTAGATGGAGGAGCCTATTCCAGTTGAGATGGGTAGTTGAAAACGGTTCTCGCTAGATTGTGGGAGATGGCTGGTCTCTCAACATATGGGATTCCAAATGGATAGCACGACCAGACTCATTCAAACTACTCATTCCAATCAAGCCCGAAGCTCGCCTACTACGTGTGGCTGACTTGATTGACAAGTGGAACGCCTCTTGGGGTCGTGTCATGGTCAACGCGTTTTTCCTCTTGGCAAATGCTGAGATAATCCTCAGCATGCCCCTTTGCTCTTCATAGCCCTTTGACATAGTAACGTGGCATTATTCGAGCATTGGAGAGCTCATGGTGAAGATGGCTTATCAGTTTATAGTTAAACATAAAGGTCAAGCCTCTCCAAGCTCTAGCTTCGGCACTGCGATAAACTTCTGGAAGGGTATCTGGTCCCTTCACATTTCCCAAGAGGATGAAAACTTTCGTCTGGAGTGCATGTCTAGACTATCTATCTTCCAAGGCTGTATTGCTACAAAAATTCATGAAGTTGACGACCATTGTGAGCTTTGTGGAGTGACTTTCAAAACCTCCACGCATGTGTTCTTCGAGTGCCCACATGCCATTGACGTCTGGTTGAGCTCTTCCTTTGCAAACTTCATGCAGAACCGCCACTTCAGGAGAGTCATGGACATGGTAGACGAGATTAGACATGTAGATAGAAACACGGTTAGTGATTTTGTTGCAGTCTTGTGGCCATGCTGGAATTCGCAAAATGACTTTATTTTTCGCAGGACTACCTTAAACCCCTCTAAAGTCGTGTCCAAAGCACTTGAATTTGTTAAGGAGTTCCAGGAAGTCACATATCAATCAGCCATCTCCCCGAAGCACCCAAGCACTACATGGAAACCGCCTCTATCGGGGTATGCAAAAATCAATTTCGATGGGGGCAAGCTAGGAGATTGGGGACGAGGATGGGGAGCAGTAGGTCTCTCTCTCTCTCCAGGAAATTGATTTCTTCAAATTATTTTGGAAATCACTTCTCTAATAACCCTAAGAATTTATGTATAATTTTCTATGTTGATAGCTAGGTGAAGGTCTCTAATTAATATATGTTATATTTTTGTATTCATATTTTTTTATGAGTTATCATTGGGAATATCAAATGTTACATACATTATGGTGCAAATTTGCAATCCATGAAGGTTGATGTATAATACATAAACATAGGAGTTAAAATGAGAAAATGACTTGGTTTTGAAAGAGATTTGAATATTTAATTATTCTCAAAAGGTGGTGTCTGCTAATGTAAAGGAAGTGGTATTTTTTGCTTATAATATAGCAAAACTATTTTATACGTGGGCGATATATGATCCCAATTGCACTTCACAACTGAGCTTAGTGGGATTTGACACCTTTAGACATAGGGAGAAAGATTTGATTCACCAATTAAAGTTTTCATTAGTTGAAAAAGCCAATTTTGCTAATTATACGATCAAATAAATCAGACAATAAAAAAAAAGTCAGTCCGGTACACAAGCATCCTGCATTCATGCAGGGTCCGGAGAATGACCCCACCCAAAGGGGTGTACTGTAGGCAACCTAACCTGACTTTGTCAGTGGCTGATTCCAAGGCTCGAAATTTAATTTGTGAGACAAGTGATTTTATAAAATGAATACTTTATAATTTTTAAGTTAAAATTTAATTTAAAAGATAATATATGCATTACACAGTCTACACAAGTAAAACTCTAATAATAAACTTTGATGCATATCCAAATATTAATGCGGCATAGAAGAGATGAGAATCATACTTAGGGGTGTTCATTAAACGGTCCTGGACCGGACCGGACCGAAGACCGACCTGGACCGGTCCGGACCGGACCGGACCGAGGCTATTCAGTCCGGATCGGACCGGACCGAGGCTATTCGGTCCGGTCCTCGGTCCTGTCCCTTTCCAGTTTCGGTCTTCGGTCCGGTCCGGTCCAGGACCGGTTGGACCGGAACCGGACCGTGGACCGAGCTGAGTTAGGGGGTTTTTTTTTTCCTGGGGGTTTGGCTGAGTGGCTGCCTTATCACTTATATTTCAATTTTGCAATTTCCATGTCCATACCTCACTTCGACGGTTCGCGACCTGAGCTCACTCCCTCTCCTCTTTCTCTTTCATTCGTTCGTTCCCGATTCGTCTACCCCTCTCACTCTCTCAGGCTCTCACTCGGTCTCCGTCTCCGGCACCGAGCTCGGCACTGCGCTGCGTTGGTCGTCGATCTTGCTCTCTCAGCATCCCTCTCGGGCTCGCAATCTGAAGTCATAACTCTCTCTTTTCACTGCCCTCCCTCTCGACTCGAGTCTGAAAACTCTAAGGTACAATTTAGGTTTCTCATTTCTGTCTATATTATGATTTTGTTGAGATTTTGGGTAGTTTAATTGATTGAATCTGCGAAATTGGTCGACTGGTCGAGAGTGGTGAGGCTAGGGTTCGTGTGTTTGTTGGATAGGGTTCTTATGTTTGTTGGATTTATGGTTTAGGGGTTGATTGTGAATTTGTGTTGGAAATTTGGTCATCCATGGCTATCTGGCTGCATTAGAGCATTTAATTCTAAAAAATTCTGGAAAGGGAAGGGGGAAAGAGGAACAAATCGAAACAGAGGACCGGTCTAGAGTCGGTCCGGTCTGGTCCGGTCCGGGTTCTGACCGGTCCGGTCCGGTCCAGGACCGACTCTAGACCGGTCCGATCCTCGGTCCAAGGTCTGGCAGATTTTCGGTTCTCGGTCCAGCCGGTCCGGTCCGATCCTGGACCGATGAACACCCCTAATCATACTACATAAGAATGAAGAAGAGTACACGTCAGAAATTGGGTGCCATGTAATGGGGCAAAGAAATCGAAGCAGAATAATCTCTGACGTCATAAAGCAAGTCCAGGTACAGCATGGAAGATGGAAGCAAAATCTTAAAATATAAATTCTATATCAGCTCTAATTTGGTACATAGAATGTGTTATTCTTATGTATGACCCAAAATTAATTTTGTTGGTGATGTGCAAATTGCGCCAAGAAACAAGAAAAGAGAAAAAAGTTGCTTGTTTTTTGGTCTGATTAGGCCACACCCCTGGCCCAGCTCCAAAAGAGGCCCAAATTCCTGCAGTAGCAATCGCTCTCACCTTGTGTTCTTGGGCCCAGTTCCATGCGGCCGAGTAGTCCTGGCCTGCCTGACCAGTTCCATATCCAGCACCTGGGCCTCCTGCATCAGCGCTCGGTCCATTTGCAGCATCAACCCAACGTTGGCTCTTGCCCAAGATTTGCTTCTCCTAGGCATTGACCTTCATGTTGACTTCAGCTCGTGTGCTCCCAGAGGGCTCCAGGGATTGCCCGTGGGCCTGGCCACAATCTGTGGCCCATAAGGACTTTTGGGCTACTTTCATTTGTTGTAGTTTTTATGGATTAATGCAATGCTAAATGCAAGATTTAATAGTTGATTATTGCAAAGCTGTACTTGAAACATTAATCTTGATTATGGGATTTTATGAGCATTCATACGTCATTATTCTCTTCCCTCAAGTGAGAGTTGCAACCGAGTTTCTCTCTATAAAAGGGCATTTGCTGTGGCTATTATCCCACTAGATGTGGCAATTGTTCTGCCATAGTGTGGGCATTTTAAGGCGGTTTGACATTCGGGAGTGCCTTTAGGAGACGTTCCTCTCATGGCCATTTTATGAGGCATGCATGAGTCATTGTAGCATCTTCTATTCCACATTTTTTCTTGAATGAGAGTTTGAGAGATGTTATTCTTTCGATCTTGTTGTCGGCTTAAGATCTTTATCTCTCTTTTGTATCGATATCTTTTGACTTACTTTTGAGATCGTTTTGTACTCATTCTTATCGTAGTCGATCTTTATGTCATTGTTGCTGCCCGTGGATTTCTCCCGGTTTAGGTTTCCATGTAAAAATCTTGTGCCTGCTATTATTTTTTTGATCTTGTTTTAATATTCTCGAATATCTACATCTATTCATGCTTCTACGCGTATACATTACTCGAATTTAATCAATTATTGTTCCTGACAGTTATAAATTCTTTGCTTCTTTTCACATATTGGAACCATGGTTCATAGAACTCTTCCATTGATGCTACTATTATGCAAACCACCATTTTGCATACTTGTAAGTCTAGGTCGGCCATTGCGAAAGAAGATGCGACTGGCATGGAAACAAACCCAAATAAGACAGAGCAAGAGCCTTAAATCGAAGCGGGAGTTTGTTAACATCACTTGCTGAGAAACAATTGAATAAGGTCATTATGTCATGGATTATGAAGAATGAAATGGTTGAATAGCGACTGGCATGAAGAATGAACAATTGACAATAAAAGGTTGAACATGAAGAATTCATACCTGAATTGTGTGGCATGAAGAAAGAGAATGAGAATTGTGGGAGTAAATAGTTAAACGACTCGGGCAATTCTCCTGAGTCCTAATAAGATATGTCAGCGGGGGATGGTGAAGAACTCTGACCGATCATTACTTAGTGGTGGGACTGTGGGAGGAACAAATGATGGAAACCGAAAGCATGTTGACCTGGGTGGATTGATTTATTTTACTTTTTTTAGTTCACACATAACAATTCACCCCTTGGGGTACGGCCCTTCTCCGGACCCTACGTGAACGCGGAAAGCTTGTACACCGGGCTGTCCTTTTTAGTTCACGCATAAACTTTTAACCGTTGATGTTTAGGGAAGCACTCAAGTATGTAACTGACAATAAGCTTTTAGTGGTGGGACTGTGGAAGGCAACTGCTATATGGAAGTAATCAACTTCAAGATGATTCAACTTCAAGATTTAACCCAAAGACCAATACTCCCTTGTATTGTAATGCAAAGGACAGGTATTTGAGCGAAACAAAAGCTATACACTAATCAGGGGCTTGGCTTATTATATAACATAGATTTGGTATCCATGATGTCGTCGGGTCAGGTACTGTTGGAATCAAGTGATGGTGAAATATATGGCCGCAAAACCACTTCATAGACACGAGTGTTTTTCTTTTTTAAAAAATCAAAACATAGATGAGGTAGTTTTTTGTTTTACAAAACCATTGTGAGTACGTAAAATGGAGGGGGGATGTCATAGGAAATTTATACAAGTTTATTATTTTTTAAATGCTTAAGAGGAGAGAACTTTCTACTAAAAATCAAGTTGATGGGAGATCTAGCAATAGTACTATAAGATATGATCTTGGCAAGAAAATTCAAAAGCAAGCATTGGTGTCCAAGGAAGCAAGAGCAAAGCATAGAGTGAGGGAATTTTGCTGGGACATCTCAAATGGAGTTTGATTTTCCCCAAAGAAATGATCATAAACAACAACCAAAAAAGGATAGAAAAGAAGAAGAAAGGAAAGGAAGATAATTCAAAAATCCTAAGTAAAGAAATTCAATTGGTAAAAGAAACATGTAGTGTTTTGAAAAAAGATGAGGTTAAAGGCTTGGGGATGATCATACATGGGAAAGAAAAATAGCAAGAAGCTTAGGTGAAAATAATAATAATAATAATAATAATAATAATAATAATAATAATAATAATAATAATAATAATAATAATAATCAAAATAAATAAATAAATAAAATTTGAAGGCTCCTTCTTCCATCTCAAGGTGTATCCACTAGATCTTCTAGTTTCACTGTCTTTAGATTCTGAGCTCCCTATATGGCGGTGATCTCTGGTCCCTACTTTTGCTTTGGTAGGCAACGTTGCAGCTTCCTTTTACCATTTTTATCATTTGAGAGACTTAGGGACCTTAGGTTGTTGATAATCTCGTGAATCTTACATAAATCTCTTCAACTGATTCTTTAGGTTGCATTTTTAAGAGCTCGTATTGATGCACGTAGAGACTAGTCTTGGATTCTCTTAGTTGACTCGTTTTTTCATTGATTGTGACTAGTGTATTCCAAAATTTTCTAGCAATATCAAAAGCTGAGACTCTGTTAAACTCATTTCAGTTAAAAGCTCATAGAGGGATGTTCATTGTCCTTTTCTAGTGACAGTGTACTTTGATTTTACTTTAGGAACCTGTCGCTCTCCTTCTTGCTTCATTAGCACATAGTATTCTTTATTGATTATGTCACACATTTCCTCATCCTGATCTAGGATAAAAATTAGCATGACCTTTTTCCAGTGGGCAAAATTTGATATTTCAAATGGTTATGGTGATGCAGGACGCCCTAAGAGCAATTCTCACACCGTGAAAATTCACACAAGAAAGTACTTAAATTCAATGTCAATTCTAATTCATAATATGTTTTCTTCAATTGCATAAAGGAATTTATATAACCAAGAGGCTAACTAGTATTAAGAAACCCAAATAATAAACTATAAATTAGAAAATGATAAAAATATGTAATTTGATATTATGCTAATAGACTACAACAACACCACCACCACCACCTCCCAGTGTAGGTCCTGCTTTCGCGGGGTCTGGATTATAGTAATAGACTAGGAAGATAAATCTTAATAAAATATTACTAAATATTGTTATTTTGGCCATCCTAAAATATGCTTAAAAATAACCAATGAAAATTAAAAAAATATAATAAACCTCCAATATCAAAATGTTCTAACTTCCTAAATCTTTTTACCAATTCCCTCTTATCTTGCATCATTCTCCCCTGGTTGGAAAAAAAATGTCCTCGAGTTTTGTTCAAGGATAAATGAAGAAAACCAAGGAAGAAACTAACTTCATGTCGCTCTACAAAGGGAAAAACTTTAGTGCTTGCAGCTTCTCCAAGAAAAGTAACAATGCAATTAGCTAGTGTAACTTCTTCCCAGCTAGAAGTTCGTTAGGGGTAAATGAATCGACATACTCACTTGCTAGTCATGACTTCTGCACTTGTTTCACTTCTGGATACCAAAATTGAATATCCTTAGTAGTTGGCACAGATTTGCATTCATAAGTAGCTTTCCAACACTCCTCATCTAGTATAGCCCCATTACATGCATCACTTTTTATGATTTCTACCTAGGGTCGACCATTGTGACCTCCATTCTCCGTGTTGTACATCACTGTATCTATCGATGAAAGGATTTATTGCAGTGGAATCCAAGATACACATGTCTTCAAAACCTCTTTACTAATAACTTGATGACTTCGAGAGAGTATGGAAATAAGAATTCCAACAAGACGTCATCCGCTTTATTGAGAATGCCCATGATAATGGACTCCACATATGCAAGCATCATAGAAGAATGATCATCTTTAATCGATGCTAAAAGATTGTGGAAAATGTCCACAACAAGAGTATCATGTTCAAGATCTAACAACAGCACATAAGACTTAACTCTGCTCATGGACTTAAGTATGTGAACTCTTTTGTGGTATGACTTGTCAACAAATTCAGGTAGGGCTTAAAAAGATGAAACAAAGACACAAAAGGCCCTCTTTATCAACTCATCTTCAAAAGGGGGATTTGGTGTTGTAATACCAATTAGCTCATAAAGGCAGAAAGCAAGAGAAATTTTGGACATCAAGATCGACTTGATTTGTAAACACATCCAAAATCAAAACTCCCTTTATAAGCAATAGCACATCTTGTATAGATTTTGAAGGATTGTGGTATACATGAGACAAAAGACTTCCTATAGTATCCAACAACCCAATAAGATCTTTGGAAGATCATTGGAGAGTTAGCAATTGAGTTCCAACTTCTAAAAGTTGGCTTGGAAGTTCTTGCTCCAATAACCATGTTGGTTTGAATGTCACCATGACAACAAATCACTAAGGCATAGAACCTGGAAACAAGAACATTCTTTAACGATGAATAACAGAAGATGAAAACAGATATAGATAGTAAACGGTAATAGGGAAAAGAAAATTTTCCGGCAACAAGCCAATAGCAACACTTAGGAACGAACAACATCAGCCAGAGACAACGAGTTGCAATCGAGCCACAAGAGCAGTTTTCGGTGAGAAAAGGGCTGGTGATGGCGTGACAGCACAACCAAGAGGGTTTTCGACCCTTTATGTGGTTGATCGAAGGTGCAAGAGGCCACTAACTGCTAGCAAACGACAATTCTTAACGAAGTTTGCAAAATTGAAGCAACCAATTGGAGGTTGAATCAGAGCGTTCCCTTTCAATTGGGATAGGGCTTTTGGTCAAAATTATGTGGGCAGCACAGGAGTGAAACTAGTTTTGGATGATTTTCAGAAATTAAGGGTGAATTTTGGATCTAAGATTTTTAAGAACTAGGGAGAATTCGCGATCTGAAGTTAGGATTTCAAGAATTAGGGGTTTTAGGGTTCTAGCAATGGTGGTTGTCCCGTTGGTGGTGCAATCGAAGGGTTGTAGGGGCATGGGTAATGGAATTAAGGGTTTTCTTTTTTGTTGGCCATTCGGCTGTTTCGTGTACTTCCCTTCAAGTTGTATGACGGTCTTAAGCAAACTATGGAAATGAGGACCCACAGTTTCCCCAGATAGTGCAAAAAAGACTTGGGTAGAGCAATTCCTTATATTTTGTCCCACTATAAAAAGGAACTTAGCAACTTGCTCTTCCACACTTACCCGTCTTGTTGGTTGCAAACCGCCTTCCCTTTGTAATATATTGCACAATTCCATTAAAGCGGGTACAACCAGTCATAGTAGTTCACGACATCTAAAATTGAGGAGAATGTCTCTCACATGTGTTGCTCGTGCTTGGTTGCTATCATCTCTAATCTCTCGAGGAATTGGAGAGTTATCCTTTAATTGTCGCCTTAACATCCACCAATGGGCTACCAAACTCACAACTTTTGCTATAGTAGTGCAAAGTAAAACTTGTGCCTTTAATAAAACTTTTTTTCTGTTCTCTTTTCATCCATCTATATAAATATATTGTGAGTACATTAGTTTGTGATACAAAATAAATTTGTGCATTAAATGTTGTTAATTATTTATTTGGTTTTTATTCCATTATAGATTCATATTTAAGCTCATTGACGACAAAAAAGTTAATGTTTACTTAAAAAGAATTTTTTAAAAGAAAGTAATACATATAATCACGTTCAACTAAAAAAAAAGAGTTCAATAGAAACAACATTACAGAATTTATGCTATGCTACTGAAGATTGAAATTAATAAATTTGAACAAAGCAATTAAGTTACAAAAAAACAAAGCAATTAAGGGGGATAACAAAAGGAGCATGCATATCAGCACTAACCTCCGTATATCTTTTTTAAGAAAGCAATAGTATGAAAATATGTTCAATGAAGGGAAAATTGATATGAATAATCATGGAGTCCCAATAAAAAAACGTGAAGCATTTCACGGGAATTGAAAAGTGCTAACCTGACAATGAATTGAAGGAGCACGCCCAATATCACTGACTTGTCTAATTAAAAAAAAAAAAACAAATAGCATGGAAACTTGTTGAATTAGTATGAACAATCATGGAGTTTCATTTTAAAAAGGGGAAAAAATCTGATGGGAATTGAAAGGAACTAACCTGACAGTGAGTGGAACGCACAATAGCACAATAACATAGAAATATGAAGCAAAGTGAAACCGTAATTGGTT
>JACYFF010003369.1:815795-867775 GCA_017589665.1 Selenicereus undatus | reverse complement strand
CTGCCTCAGTACATGCCAATGACCAAGAGAATGGGATTTCAATTCAAGAACATAGTTCTTTTGGGTCCCAAAGCAATGTCACAATCCCAGGACTAACACAAGAGCAGTCATCTCAACTGATTGCTTTGCGTCAGAATGTTCAAGCCACCAAGTCTGGACACAACACATCTTATCAAGGTTCTGATTATTCTACCCCAACAACAGCATTCACCAGTTTTGCAGGTACTGGTACCATTGGTCACACACAAAATTTATGTCTTTTGTCCTCAGTAGCTGATTGGAAGAATATATGGATTGTTGAGACTGGAGCTACTGATCATATGTGTCACAATAGAGATCTTTTTACTGATCTCACTAATCTTTTTAAGCCTGTTGTTGTGACTTTACCTGATGGCAAGAGTGTCCCAGTCACTCAATCTGGAACCATTAGTCTTAGCAATACTCTATCATTACATGGAGTTCTTTACATACCCAGTTTTAAATACAATCTATTGTCAGTAAGCAAACTATGCAATCGTGATGGATATTTCATAGTTTTCACACCCAAATGCTGCCTTATGCAGGCCCCTTCAGTGAAGAGGCCTCAGGTTCTTGGTGAATACTTTGGTGGTCTTTACTTGCTGCAGTCACGACATGAGGCCAATGAAATTGGTACAGATGCTAGCTGCTGCTCCAAGAATATCTTCCCAAGAAATCAGATCAATGCATACACTGCTAGGAGTTCCTCAGATGATGTTACTCTCTGGCATGCTAGACTAGGGCATTTACCTTTTGGCAAATTACTAAGTTTGGGTCTGTTTCCTACTCAGTGTTCTGCTGATGTAATAAGGCAATGCCTAGTTTGTTCTAAGGCCAGACAGCAAAGGTTGCCATTTCCCCATAGTCAAATTCATTCTACACATTGTTTTGAACTTATCCATATTGATTTATGGGGTCCTTATCATGTTCAAACTTACAATGGTTACAAATATTTTTTGACTATAGTCGATGATTATAGCAGGACTACTTGGACTCATCTTCTAACAGTCAAGAGCAATGCTTTGCGTCTTATTAGAGCTTTTGTAGAGATGGCTTCTGCTCATTTTAATGCAAAAGTACAAACCATCAGATCAGACAATGCACTTGAGCTTGGTCTCAGCAAAGAAGCAACAGAGTACTTCATGACTAAAGGGATTCTTCACCAAACTAGTTGTGTGGGAACACCTCAGCAGAATGGGGTGGTTGAGAGAAAGCACAAACATCTACTTGAGACCTCTAGAGCTCTATTATTTCACTCTAATCTGCCTATCAAGTATTGGGGTGAATGTGTGTTAACTGCTACTTATCTTATTAACAGATTTCCTTCTAAGGTCCTTAAGGGTCTGAGTCCCTTTCATCTGCTATTTGGTAAGAAACCATCTTATGATCACCTCAAAGTATTTGGAAGCCTTTGCTATGCTTCAACCCTGAAATATGGTAGAGACAAGTTTCAAGCCAGGGCTGTTCCATGTGTTTTTCTGGGTTATCCTTTTGGTCAAAAAGCTTACAAGGTTCTAAACCTTGAAACACATCAAGTCTTTACTTCTAGAGATGTGGTCTTCCATGAGAAGACACTACCTTACAAGTCCATTTCAGCTGCAGATAACTCTACCATCTTCCCTAATTCCAGTTTTCATGAATATCATGAACATGAGCTTTGTTCTAACACTACTAGAGAGCAGCTTCAAGATGTCTCCACCAATTCTCCTCTTGCTTCTCACTTGTCCCCTCCAATAAATCATAATTCTCAACACACATCTAATTTCCAACCAACTAGAAGGTCTCATAGGCCTCACAAGACCCCCACTTACCTTTCAGATTATGTATGCAGCAATGTGTTGACAAACAATCACACTTTTCAACACTCCTACTGCCCTAATACAGTGACCTCTATCTGTTGTAATGTCACTGCAGTCAACCCACACAGCCTGTCAATAAAATCTCCTACTTCACTTCAACATTTGAAGTCTCATCAGGAACCCAATTCCTATGAAGAAGCATCCACAAGTCCTGAATGGCAGGAAGCTATGGCAAAGGAATTTGAGGCTCTTCGAGATAATAACACATGGGACTTAGTTCCCTTGCCTGCAGGCAAGAAACCCATAAGCTGTAAATGGGTATATAAGATTAAGTACAAGGCAAATGGAAGTGTTGAGAGATGCAAGGCTAGACTTATTATAAGGGGTTTCACACAAAAGGAAGGCATAGATTATACAAAGACCTTCTCACCTGTGGTTAAGATGACCACAATTAGGAGCCTCATTGCTACTGCAGTCAAAAAGTATTGGCCCATTTACCAATTGGATGTTAACAATGCATTTTTACATGGGGATCTGCATGAAGACATTTACATGAAACCCCCACAAGGTCTGAATGTTGCTGGAAATATTGTCTGCAAACTGAAGAAGTCTTTGTATGGGCTTAAACAAGCATCTCGACAATGGTATGCTAAACTGTCTGATTCTTTGAGGGACATTGGATTCCAGCACTCTAAAAGTGACTATTCCTTGTTTTGCAAACAGCAGAATCAGTCCATAGTTATTGTGGCTGTCTATGTGGATGACATAGTTGTGACTGGAAATGATCCCAAGGAGATCACATATTTGAAGACCTTTCTCAACAATAAATTCAAAATCAAGGATTTGGGTGAACTCAACTATTTCCTAGGTATGGAAGTTATTAAGGCTCCTACTGGCATGATTCTTACTCAACAAAAATTTGCATTAGATCTCTTGAAAGAATTTCAGTGTAATGAACTTCCACCTGTCAATTGTCCTTTGGGCCCACTATTTAAAGAGCCTTCCAATATAGAAAGCCTGGCTGATGCTACTAGTTACAGGAAACTAGTAGGCAAACTCAATTACCTCACCAACACCAGGCCAGATCTTGCATTCTCAGTTCAATATCTCAGCTAATTTCTACAAGCACCAACTGCAGCTCATTGGGCAGCAGCCTTACATGTTCTAAGATATATCAAGAAGGAGCCAACTCAAGGTCTATTTTTCAACAACAAAGCTGATTACAAGTTAGAGGCCTTCTGTGATGTTGACTGGGCTCAATGCCCTTGTACTCAAAGATCTGTCAGTGGCTACTTCATAATGATGGGAGGTAGCCCTATTTCCTGGAAATCCAAGAAACAGCCCACTGTGGCCCTCTCCTCTACTGAAGCTGAATATAGATCAATGAGGGCTGTCACTGTTGAATTATCTTGGCTAACAAGATTACTCTCTGAACTCCAAGTTCCATTCATCATACCTGTTCCTGTCAAGAGTGATAGCCAGGCAGCCATCTATATTGCTAAAAATCCAGTTTTTCACGAACGTACCAAACATATTGAATTAGACTGTCACTTTGTTCGCGAAAAGCTTCATGAAGGCTTAATTTCTTTATCCTACACCAAAACCACAAACCAGCTTGCTGATCTCCTCACTAAACCCCTTCCTGGATCTCAACACCATCGCTTACTTGGCAAGTTGGGAGTGTCCTCTGTACACCCTCCAACTTGAGGGGGGTGTTAGAGAGAGAGAGAAAGTTAGTTAGTTAGTTTTTCTATGTCAGCATTATCTGTTAGAAGTTTGTTAGAACAGTTTGTTATCTTTGTACACAGAGAGCAATATATAGCTAAAATGCTGATAGACTCTCTTGATAGATGATAATACAGAAATATTCTTCCTTCTTGATTCTTTCTTTCATTCACAGATTCAAAACCCATATGTCAACATGTTGTGGGGCCTCTCCACTCAAGAACTGCGATGATTCAATTTCTTGAAGGTCTACAAAACCTTCGAGAGCGCCATGACAGCGCGGGACCTTCAAGAACGGGTAAGACGCGACCTTCAAGATGTTACACCCAAGGTTTGGAGGGCGGCGGTCAACCAAAGGAGGAGAACCGTCCGCTTCCGTTCTCAACCGAGCTCACTTTGCCGGCCGCTTTCATCGGTCAGACGATCTTGAAAGAGTGTTTTCCCCTGCAAAATGGCAAGGGCTGGGTCAGAGCCACTGTTAATCTGCTCTTTGGGGCAGGCATTTTACTTTATTACATAGCCAGACACTGGAACAGAAGATACTCTCATACAATTGCTGTTCGGATTAACTATCTGGCGCTCGCAATCTTGGTTATAGCTTTTGGCATAGCAGTGGTGGTCAACAGTTAGTCAAATCCCAATTCCAATCCCCCAGAGGATTCGCAGAGCTAAGAAGTATCGATCATCTTGCCAATCTGCTGCTATTTCTTGTTAAATAAATAATTGAGTCTTTTTTTTTCAGCCATTGTAAATAGGGTCAAGTCTAAAGAAAAGAGTTCTTGTCTTTTAGGATCTTCATTTTGTGTCTTTGATGATGTACTCGAAAAGAACAGTTTTCTATAAGCATTTGTTATTTTTGTGTTAGAAGTTTCTTGTGGACATGCTCAGCTTCTGATGGCAAAATCATTGAGCATTCGGATTCCTTCACACAAGCACTTCAATGGCTGAGTTTCATTTTCGTCTCCATCTGTCCCCAAAGGCTTCTGTTTCATCCATTGATTTCCTTTTTCTGTTAATCCTGCTTGTGCTGGACGTAGTTCTTGAATATTCGTTGGTCTATCTTGAGCTGTGTGATTCGTCTCTCAGGTAGTGGAACCGGTTCTATAGTGTTCTTTCTCTTTGTAGTTTGTAGATTCTGTTTTGACTCCTACTATTGCTGTGTATATTTCCTGCAAGAATTTGTTTTGTGGCTCTCTTCTACTCAGGCCTTTTTGTTCTAAGTGATCTTCTGCATTATACAGCTAGAACCTAGAGGACTCTTCTTGTAGGCTAACATAATGTGAAAACCCCTGTAATGTGTGATGGGCTGGGCAGATAGTTGGAGTGCTTAAGCTTTCGCATTTTGAAAGCTGTTTCATGTCTTGCTGCTAATATTGGTGATGCCTGGTGCACAATGCAGACTGCTGTCCAGAGTTGTGTAGTTCATTGGATTTGTTCGTTTGTTGATGCCTTTAAAAGCCTCTTTTTAATAAGAACGGGCTTATTCACGAAACAAGACATATTAAATGACACATTGTTTATGTAAGCCTCCAAGCGCCCACGATTTGTTGAGGTATGTCTCCGCCCCCTCTTTATTCGCTTATCCGGAACCTTTTCTCCTCCCCTTTCTCTTACTTTGATAAATGGTTTTGCAATCGTTTTCTCTCCAAACCTTTTTCTCAAAACTGTTTTGTGGGTCTTATGGAATCAACCTCTCTATGGGTAGGAATACCGGTAGAAGTAAGGTTGCCTACAGCTGGATCTCCCCAGACCCCGCGAAAGCGGGACCCACTTTGGGAGTTTGTTGTTGTTGTTGTTGTTGATGATGATTTACTCGAAAAGAACTGTTTTACCAATTACTGTTTTTATGTTAGCTCTTATATTCTGCTAATCTGCATGTTCGTCTGAATTGACTTTTCGAAGTGAAATCTAGTGCGTGTTGATCATTTTCGCTTATAAACTAACAAATTTTACAGTTGAAATTAAAACTTTGATGTTGCAAAGCTTCTGGGCATCTTTTATGTGATGTACTTTAAATTTCAATCTTGGTATCAGTTACAAAAATAAAGTCAGAAAATTTCCCCAGTACTAAGTAAGCAAAGTGAATGCAGCAAAAATAATGTGAGACCGAGGGAGTAGAACTAGAAACTATCAGCATGCTTGGGTATGCTCGCATGCATGGGTATGTAGATGGGCTACAGTGGGTGTGAGGATGTCTGAATAAGTGTTTCATGCATGATTTTGCCCTTAAATGCACCTGACATCATGAAGCCGCCACCTATATGGAACTGTTAGATTGGGCTGGTATTTTGGCTTGAACAGATAATGTGCTCACCACTTGGTGATTGTGTGACTGAGTATGAGAGTGTATACGTGCATGTATTGGAGTATTGCACTATTCATAGCTGTGAAGCAGTTTACTGACATTCTTTTATGCAAGTTAACATCATTGTCCTTCTGCTGCTTGTGACAACAGTTATTGACGAAGTTGCTGAACATTACAGGAAGATTGAGGTAGTTAACGTTGTTTTTCTAACAACGGCAGCATCTTCATTTTATGTTACTTGTTTTCCGATTTGTCTTTGGAGCTAGACTCTTCTAAAACTGAACTTCTGCTATGTGCTTCAGTGTTGGAAGTGTTTCAGTGTTGAGCTAACTGAAGGAATTGGAAGTGTTCTGGTAAGATTAACTCATGGCATCCTCCTTTTGAGATGGGTTGTTGGGCCAGTTTTTGTACTGTAAGTAACAACTAAGGAGTGCCTTACCTGCATGTTTTCCCAGGTGAAGATTGTGTGATCTTGCAATAAGATATTGATTTCATAGGAACACTAAACAGGTTTAAATAGATAGAGGTAAACTGTCTTGCACTATCACTCAGCCTTACTTTCAGCTGTCTTGGCCTTTGCCTCTCCAGTCAAATGAATGGAAAATCAAAGCTTTATAACGAATCCCAACAACAAGGGGAACATGATGAAATCTTAAGCTTATCTCATTATCCACTAGTGGGACTTATCATCCCAAATAGATGGATAGAAGCTTTTTCCTTCACCCTTCTAGGTGACGTGATCATAAATTGAAATCAGTCTCGAGGCGTGGAATTCCCTAAAATATTAGACACATATTAGCCTCAGCTGCGTCCTAGTTTCTTTAAGCTATGTTTATGTCAAGACAAGTGGAAGTGCTTCATGTGCCTGAGCTTCAGGTTGAACAGCCAAGAAGTTGGAAATGCATTTGAAGTGGAGTGTCACATAAAATGTATATTGGCATTAGAAGATTGTGAATTTGCGTCTTGTTTATTGCTGCTGTTTGCGTTTGCTGATCTGCTGCTTCCTGGATGACATTTGTTCGTTGTCTAGTGGTTCGATTTAGACGGAACATTTCTATGTTCTAGCACTTGACTTATTTACTTGGTTTTTAATAATGTAACTGTTCTTCAATTTATTTACATGAAATTTAAATGATGTTTAAGCCTCCTTGCTTGTTGCCAAAGCAGGTCCTTAGCTTGTTCATTGAATAAACTTCTTTGGTCATTGCATTTCACTTTTGGGCACCAACTTTCAAGTGGAGCATTAGTATTGCCAATATTGCTGACTTTACTAAACCACCAGAGAAACTCTCGTATCCGCAGCAAATAGGTATACTGCATGATTACTGATATGTACAATGAACTTGCTACGGATGTGACTGACTTTTTTCAATATCTTTTTCCTTGAAATGGTTTCAAGCGCATAAATATGATACATTGTTGAATATTCTGCTTTCTTATTCCTTTTGTTGTCCAGTGGTTACCTGCACAGGAATCGTCTGGTCTTGCTACAGCGCTGTGATTCCTCCGGTGAGCTTATGTTTTTATTTTGCGTTTTCACACGAGCAAAATTGTCTGCAGTGATTGCGCTTGTTGTTGATAAACCTCAAATTTGACCCATTTTCGACTCTAATTCTTCCCCTCTTTTCCTATAATCTTTCGACTAACCTTAGCAAAAAGGGGGTTGAATACACTTTCTTGACCTATTATGCGCTAAGTTGTCCTATTTCTTGATCTGCAGGTCTAAGGTCTAGAAAGTGAGAGTTTTCTGCTGGTTTTGCCAAAAATGACGCTTTGGGGTCAATTTCTGACATGAACGAAGCATCGACAAAGCCCGGGAGAACCATCTGGAGGAGCACGAATGATTGCAGGGAGCGCACGGTCAGTTGCAGGATACGCACGGCCGTGCCTCGAAGCCAGAAGCTGCGCACGGTTGAACACACGACCGTGCGCCTGAACCGTGCCTACCCCAGACACGCACGGGTGCCCGTGCGTAGGTGGCACGACCGTGCGTCACTTATTTTGTCGCGATTTAATCAGTTTCGCAAAGGACGGTTGGGGGGACATTCTATTTTTCTTCCTTCCTCTCTCTCTCAAAAAAAGGGGCGACTTTTAGGGTTTAGATTTGATTTCTTTTGATTATTGAATTCAAAGCTTTGGATCGGATTTTGTTACGCATTTCGATAGATCATTGTTGCAGATTCTTCAGAGTACATTGTTTTTCCTTCCTTCACGTTCTAATTCAAGCATTAGTATTTCTTGGTATGTGTATGTTTTTTATTGAGATGTTGTTTAGAATCATGTTTAGCGGCTAAATTCCTTAATCTTGGAGTGGGTGTAGCCCCTGTGATGTAAATTGGATTGTTAATCCTAGGTTTTTGTGAATTACGCCAGAGTATAATTGAATTCTCACTTAGCATGCCAGGTGTTCGATGAATTGCCTGAGAGGGTTTTATTCAAGTTCTTAATTTGGGTTTAGGAGACTAACGAAAGTTAGGTCCTTTACTTAGAGTAGCTTTGTGAGCAATTGAATTACCTGACACGAAAGTAGTCGGGGGTGCAATTGGGAATCGAAATTACATGATCTTGTGGTTTTGTTATTCTAGTTTCACGAAAGTAGACAACTAGGTTAGCTTGATCAGTCTAATGACCTTCGAAAGTAGGCGTAGATGCTTTAAACCGGTAATAATTCCATTTCAAATATCTTACAGGCAGATTCACACGACCTAGTTTGTTCTACAATGAATGTCACAGTGCGGTGAACCCCAATCCAGGATTCCCTTCTCATTATTGACTTAGACCAAATAGAGTTAGAATCAGTTAAACCAACTTCACTCGACATTCGCCTAGATTAAGTGTTAGAAATCGATTCGGTGGTTGAAACTAAGTTCTCTGTGGACACGACCCGTACTTGCCTTTGCTAGCTACAACTGGCACCGTGCACTTGCGGTACATTTTTAACACAACATCATCATCTAAGCCAATCTGAATATTTTCGTAGATTTTTAGCTTTGTTTATCGCTGCTCTCATTGATGATGCTTGTTACTACACATGCGCAATGAACTGCTTTTGACGTGATGCTTATTTTCTCAGTAGTGGTCTTCTCTTTTGTTTAAAGCTTTCTATTGGAGATGAATGGCCATGTATAGTTTCCCCCCCCCCCCCAAAAAAAAAAAATCTAGCTCCCAAACATACACATTCCCCTCATTTCTTTAGTTTTTGTCTTGTTTCTGACTCCTGCTATCCTGTGGAACTGTGAACCTAGTCCAGTTGACATAGCGTGTTCTATTTGATTTTGTTCTCATAGTATATACTTGCCTTATTAATGTTGATAAATGCTCTTACATCTGCAAAATCTCTGCAATGCCGGTGTATCTCATCAACCTAAAGCACCAAATCCGCTAATCTTGAATTTCTTATTACCACATTCAGACTGTTTTATGCATTGCTAGTGTGGATGGTGCACAATGCCTGACAATTGTTGAGTCTTACTTATATAACACGCCTCTTATTTACTGGACATAATTTTTGAATACTCCTTGGTCTATCTTGAGCTGTGTGATTCATATCTCAGGTGGTGGGACTGGGGTCTATAGTGGTCTTTCTCTTTGTAGTTTGTAGATGCTGTTTTGACTCCTACTATTGCTGTGTACATTTCTCTACATGAAAAAAATTGTTTTGTGGCTCCCTTCTACTCAGGCCTTTTTGTTCTAAATGATCTTCTTCTGCATTAAACAGCTAGATTACTCTTCTCCTCAGCTAAATATTATGCGAAAGCCCCTGTACTGTGTGATGGGCTGGGCAGATAGTTGGGGTGATTAAACTTCCCCATTTTGAAAGTTGTTTCATGTATTGCTGCTGATATTGGTGCATGCCTTATGTACAATGCAGACTGCAGTACTGAGTTGTGTAGTTCCATTGGATTTGTTCGTTTGTTGTTTCCTTTAAAAGCCTCTTTTTAATGAGAATAGGCTTATTCACAAAGCAAGAGACATATTAAATGCACATTGTTGTCGTAAGCCTCCCTCGTCTAGAGAGTAGGGTGCCTTACTATAATATCTATGCAGCTGACCACTTCTTGCTACTCAATGGCCAAAGCTCTGGTTTGCTCTGGTTTGCCCCCGATGATGCGAATGAGGCTCTGTTAACTTCTTTGAAGACATGATTATTTCCAAGAAGAAGAAGCAGCAACTACTGAAGAATGATGACAGAAACCTGCATAATATTCATGAAGATTTGTGTTCTCAAGCAATGCACCTCAGGCACTCCTCTGGCTTCCTTGTTAGTTAGCATCTGGCTCATGAAAATGCTAGATGATGTGATTTCAGTTTCCTTTTGCCCATTTGAGCATGGAATCATCTGTTCCCTTGAAAGACAAATTATGAGGCACCTGAAATACACATTTCAGATACTCCCTGCGGTTTTTGCTTGAACTGTAATTTCAACATGGAAATACAAATATCGTTTTTTATTTTTAAATTCTCCTCTGCAGTGAAATAAAGTCCAATGTCCTGTCACTCCATGCATCTGCACATGATGTGCTGCTACGTTTGTAATTCAATCCCAAATGCTTGTAATGAGTTAACCTTGGAGGCTTAATTTTGCACTCAAATGACTCAAATAGGCTGTTGAGAATTTGAGATGACTAAAGATGTAAAGGTGCTTCGCTTGGTGTAGTTGTGCGGAGTTACTTTCTGACTGAAAATTGTTTTAGTAGACTGGAAGTGTTTCAGTGTTGAGCTAACTGAAGGAATTGGAAGTGCTTTGGTAAGATTACATATTGAAAAATTTGGTAGAAAGAAATTTTTTTAGGAAAGTTACTTTTTTTCTTGTGGTTGGTTTAGGAAAAATCACAAAGAAAAAAAACATGGAGAAAAGTCAGGTGGAAAAATTGATAGCAACCAGTGATAAAATTTTCGTCATAAAATTTTGAGAAAAGTTTGAGGAAAATTCCTAACCTCTTCCAACCTCGAATTGCTTAGATTGCATCAATATGATTCAAGTAGTTCATTAACATTCAGATTTCTCATCCAAATTCTTGTATTTTTTTTCTCAATCGATCCAAACAAGAGGAAAAAACTCTTTTTTTTCCTACTTTTTCCTTCATATTTTTTTTTTCTTTCAACCTTTCTTTCCACCAAATTTTTTAAGGATCAAACGGAGCCTAAGTAACAACTAAGAATGTTTTATCTATATGTTTTCCTGGTGAAGATTGTGCGATCTTGCAATACGATATTGATTTCATAGGAACACTAAATAGGTCTACATAGATAGAGGTAAACATGGAGTTTCAATTTGGATCAGGTTATGTTAGTTTTATATTATCATGTGTGAATCCAATGATAGGGTTTTGAGTTTATTTATTTGCAGTTCAAGGGTACTTTTGATGGATTAATGTTTAATGTGCTGAACTGATCTTATAAGGAAAAATTAATACTTCCATAAAGATGAAGGTCTATTTAGTTTAAATTAAAGTTGCAAACAAAACCCAAAAGAATTAAATAAAATATGTTTAATAAAGAATAAAATATAAGCAACATAATCGTAAGGAATTACAAAATATGTTTGATAAAGAACAAAATTCAAAAGAATTAAATAAAATCATGGGCGTAATAGTTGAAAACAAGATGTATTATCTGATAGTAATGAAGAGACCAATAATATCTAGCTAGAAGGAGAAATATATCAATAGATGAACCTAATTAAACTAGAGGATTTTAATGTTCTTCCTTTAGAAGAAATTAGGAGAAAACAGGATAAAAAAATATACTAAAATGGTGTCTGACCGTGAAATTAATGAGATTGGAGAAGAATTCAACACAGACAAAACCAAATCAAATCTAGTTAATAATGTTAATCCTAAACATGAAAATTTTGGTGAATCTTTTAGACGAAATACCCATTCATGAGATCTAGATACATTTCAGCAGGGCGCATGACCAACTTTTCCTTTGGGTTTATCCCAAATAAAACCATATCCTTTGAAAAAATTGGTCTTATCCCGATGAGTCAAACTGCTTATGTTAAAAATATAGATGGAACCCGTAATAGAGAAGAAATGTTTGAATATTGGCAAATAGGTATGAATAGTATCTAAAATTTCAATACCATATAGAATGCAGGAAATTTCCTAAGCTATGTCAAACATAACTTTTCCAGCACTTTAGCTGATTGGTTTGACTTATTAGATGAGGAAGGTAAAAATGTATTTAGAATGATGGAAAGATCAACTGGTATGTTCAAAAAATCATGTAAAGAAATTGAAACTAAAGTTATCGAAGCTAAGCTTGATTATGAAGAAAAGGTTAGACAATGACAAAGGAAAATTAATAACATTGAGCTTTGGGATATGAGGTATTTGAAAAATTATGTTACTGAATTTAGGCAATACTATTACAAAATTTGGTATAATGAATCTAATCTTGACGACAAATTATTACATCCAATCAATTCTATAATTAATGAAAAAAACATAACATGGTTTGAAAAAGTTGATGTCATGTATACCCTTGTCACAAGAGTTTCGTATTTAAGAAAATGGATAAATGACCAATGTCTTGATCCTTAAAAAAAAGAAAAAGAAAAATGAAGAAACAATCCCTAGCATAGTGGGATACAACTCATTAATGGGAAAATGAACCTAGAAAATAAGAAAAATAAAAGATTGTGAGTATGATGTGGGAGACGTTAATCTCATTAATTAGGAAAATATCCTTAAGTATAACAAATACAGAAAGTATATGTATATCCATATTGGAAGTGTCCAAATTCCAATTACCCCATTGTAGTATTGTAGAAAAAGATATTGATATTTATGTTGCTCAGTGATATCAAAAATATCAAATTTAATAATCAAATTATCACAGGGATTAAGACCAATTTATGTAAATGATCAATAGGATTCATTTTTATCCGAAATTCAGATAGTTGAAAGAGATAAGTTTTTTCCAACTTCGATTGTACGTACTAAAGCAAAATATATCTCTAAACTTCCTCTGCTCTATCTTTGTAGAGTAGTAGGTAGTCCACAATTTTCAAATTTAGGGCTAGTCAGAACCAATCTCCCTGTAATTTTACAATTCAGGACCAAGTAGGAATGGCAGTGGGTCATCGACCCGACCCAGACCCATCAGACCCGACCCAAATTAGAGCGTCTGGGTTCAATCAAATTAGACCCAACGGGTCTTAAGCGGCTCTGGGTCCAAGGGATGTGGGTTTGGGTCTGGGTTTGAAAAATTCAAACTCAAACCCGACCCAAGGCCCATTTAAGATCGATTATTTTTTTAAAAAAAAAGTGGCAGATGCAATTGGCTAAAGTAACTCTAAATTAGTAAATCCCAAAGTTACTTTGTTTAGTATCAGTCGTAGAAGAAAAACTATTATGTTATTTCTGTGGACTTTTGTCTTCGTGGTTTGTACGGAAATATTATTTTTGGTGTGTAACACATAAGTAAGAACACTTAGTTATGATATATGTCGTTAGAATATTTTTTTATTAAACAGTATGGCTTCTAAATTCAATTATTTATATTTAGAATGGTAATTCATGATGAAATGTGGAAAAATTAATCTTTAATCTGAAAAACAGTCAGGACTCGTGGACTCGCCAGACCCACGGATCTGGGTCTGGGTCCCATCTTTATAGACCCAACAGGTTTGGGGCGAGTCTAGGGTCGGGTTCAAAAAAATTAAATGGGGTTGGGTCCAGATGGACCCGACCCATTGTCATCCGTAGGACCAAGACTGCTATATTAGACTCCCCACTCCCTGCCTAGTGGCTGAATTTTTGAATATTGGATTTGGATTTAGACTTGGATTAGTTGGATCGAATTGCCAACTTGGATATTATGTGTCCTAAAAGATGAATTTGCCAAAATTTCCTACCCTTAACATAAAAACAGTTGGGATGAATATGAAAAGAGACGGTTACCCACTAATGATATTTTGAAAAATAATCTATAAAATAGATAATACTATAGATCCAAAAACTAAGATAACACTGACAGAGGCCAAAAAAAAATTAAAAGTCTTACTCCAATGCCATTGAAAGGTAAAATCAAATTCACATGAGATAAAAATCAATAAGTCTTAGATATCTAGCTTTGTCAATCCCCAAAAAATCAATAAGAAAAATGTAATAAAAATTAATGAGAATGGTAAAATTACCCTAAGATCAGAATGGGTAGAAGAATCTTCGATAGTTAAAGAATATCTTAAAAAAGATAATACAATTAGTATGACCAGTGAGATGTGTCGAGGGAGTTTTGAACCCCCAAGACATATTGTAGACCGAAGTTGAGTCTATATGGAAAAGTCATTGTATACAAAACAAGAACTATTAGTGAACCTATTTATGACGATAAATTAGTCAAAAATATGACTATGGAGATATATTATGAAATCATCAATGCAAATCCTAATAGCATATATGTCCTAATAAATATATGTTTAGAGGGATATAATACATATGAATTGTGTGCCTACATTGATAGTAATTGCTCTGTCTGTTTTGGTAAAAGATCTTTATTTTTAGAATATATGTGAAAAAAAAGTTAAGAATCCTTTATAAGTAAGGATAGCTAATAATGGCATAATAGCCACACAAAAACTCATAGAAAGATTATTCATAGAAAGAGGAGGAGTATAATGTATTTTACTAGTTCTATGGGCTACTTATCAATGATTACTGGAAAGAATTTTCAGAGGCTATGTTCTCCATGTACACAAACAGTGAACCAAATGATATTCATAATAAATGGTCGCTCAATTCCTATTGATAAATTAAATAAAGCTTACACTCATTAGAAAATTGAGTTTAGTAGTTTACACATAGTCAGCATGGTGAGAAGGTAATTCCAGCACAACGTGAGATAGTACTAAAAATCTTATTACTTGGGTTATCTATATTAAAGATCACATTGCTAAACAAGAAGAGCGGTCATGCAAAGAACTGCACATCGATAATCTTCTTAAATTTTAGGACAAACATATAAGGCATTTGCAAACATTACTTTACTAAATCCCAACACTATTATCCAAGTCAAACAAATTAATGGTGTATACACACCAGGATATCTAAGAATTCGATAAACAAATAAAAAAACTTTTGGATAAAGGGCTAGTCAATAATAGTACGAGTCCTCACACCGTCTCGCATTCCTGGTAAGAAATCACGATAAAGAGAAAAGTGAAAAAGCTAAAATGGTAATGAATTACAAAAAGTTTAATGATAATATTGTTTTTGATAGTTATTATATTACTAACAAAACAGTCATTTTCAATGAAATTCAAGTAGCATCTTAGTTCTCGAAAATGGATTAAAAGCGGATATTGGCAAATAAAAATGGATGAGAAAAGCATTCCTTTGACTGCATTTGGTGTCCCTCAAAGACATTAGGAATGGATAATAATATCATTTGGTCTTACAAATGCACCTCAAATATTTCAAAGAAGAATAGATAACATCTTCAAAGATCTTAATCACTACTATCTAGTTTACATCGATGATATTCTTGTATTTTCCAAGTCCATAGAGTAGCACAAAGACGATGTTCTAGTTGCCACTCAAAAATGTATTGGTCACGGTATTATTCTTCCTAAAAGCAAGTGCATTTATGTTGAACAAGAAATCGAGTTTTTAAGTCTAAGGATAAAAGGTGGACAAATCTGCATACAAAAGCAAATTTAAAAAAATAGAAAATTTCTGTAAAAATGTTGAAGATAGAAAGCAATTGGACAGGTTTCTTGGATGCTTATATCAGATTTCATTAAAGATTTGACTAAATTAAGAAAAATATTGTAGCAAAAACTTAAGAAAGAAATAGGTTGGATATGGACCTTTAATAACATAAAAAAATTATGGCTTAGCATAATTATATTCTATCTTTTTAACAATGATCAATAATTTCCCCCTTGATCTCCATAAAAAGATATTAAAGTTCAATTATGCCAAGATTGTATGTGTATGTAAATTTTACCCTTTTATTTGTTAAAAATAGAATGACAAATAATTTGTTTTGCTGTTATACTATCTTTTTTTGGTTTTGCTGATATACTATCTTACGTGATATACATTAGGTAAAATTTGTCATATATACAAATAATTTGCTGCATAATTAGCGTTAGAATTGCCATGGTGTTCAAAAGATTACCCCTCCTAATGTTGACATTTTGCAAAACTATATATTCTGCTCTATAATTTCTAATCTGTGTATCACGTTGCTGGTAGCAACTGTAATACCGGGAAAAGATCAACATGATATACCCGCGTCAACTGTAGAATTGGAACGCTCTTCATCAGCTCAAGTCCAGAGGCCGTCCGTCACGGCGGATGCCAGGGTTTTGACTCCTCTGCTCTTCGATCTCGAGAAGGGATTTCCTTCGGTTCATTGCGCTCTCCATATATTCTTGCAGAGGGGGGAGGGAGCCTTCTTTAGCATCTCCTGCCTGGCCCCGAATAAGCTGTCAAAATCAGTCATCCATCCTTAGTATCTCATGTATTCCAAGTTACACGTCAGCAATACGTGCAAATAAAGCAGAGATAAAGGTTTTTCTGGGGAGGGGGGGTTGGGGGGGGGGTTATTGCCAATATTTTCACCTTTGATGCCCAGCGGCGCTCTGCCTGCTGACATACATCCCTGATATCCCTTCCAGACAAACTGAAATATTCCAAAATGGATCGAACGAACGTCGTTAGAACAAAAATAAAAATGAGACACGGGATATTATGTAAGCTGAGTCTGGAATGAAATACTCTAATTCTACTTTCATGCACTCAATGCCTTCAATTCTACTTTGAAAGAAAGCACTAAATTCTGTAAATTGTAAGAGCAGAAGAAATAGCCGTTTGCAAACAGGTATCCCCACTAGTGACAAATCCAGACAAAGTCTTCACATCTATGATCATACGGTCAAAATTCACGGTTCTGCACGTCATATCCCCCCAATCAAGAAGGCAGCTGAAACATGCCAAGTAAAAACTTACCCTTCTGTAACAACAGCAAATTCGGCCAGTTCAGTTTTGGTCAAGTGCTTAGCATACTGAGCTGCTATTTCCTGACGATTCTGCTGGTCAGGCAGGCCAAAGGTAATCATCGAATCAAATCGACTGAAAATGCAAAAAAGAAAGGCGGTTAAACAACAAAGTGCACGTTGGCTATAAGAACTATACTACCCATGGAAGATCTTAAAAAGAGTTCCTTGATACCTAATCAATGCAGGATCAAGGTCCTGCTTCCTGTTAGTCGCGGCAATCACAACAACCCTCTTGTCCTGCTCAAAACCATCAATCTGCAAAAGAGATTCATGTTAGGCTGTGGTCATCTCAGTTACAGTTTAAGTCATGTCTACATAATCACAAACTCGAAACTCCCAAAAAAACTTTTAAGTATGAGATCATAAAGTAAGTGTGTGTTTTTGGATGCTTCTCTTCTTCCCCCCCCCCCCCCTCCTTTCTGGGGGGAAGGGGTAAGGGTTGCACCCCCTAATCCAGCCAATATTCAGCCCCGCGCACTCAGAATGCTTGTAGTTTCTGTCTAAAGGAGAATTGAGCCCCTGGCCTCAAGGTTAGCCTCAAGTTTGGCGTCTGGAGGGTGCTCTAAGGCACCACATCATCCCTTGGAATTCTAGATAAAATCATTCGTGTAGGCTTAAAGAAGCTCCAATAAATATGCTGACGGTTGAAAGATAGAAAGATGCTGTTCTATTTAATTTAAAATTAATTCTCCAAAGACCACTATTAAGTCAGACTTCATTGACCAAGATCCAACAAGCACGGATTAGGTAATGCAGAGAGACAAGAGGAAGGGCCACAGGAGAGGAGGAAGGCATATCCCTCATAAAGGCAGATCCATACCCAATACGAAAATTTGGAGTATACTAATCAATGTTTGTCCAAACAAATTTGAAATGTGTGGTAGACGCATATGATCCCCCTTTCCTCCCTCAAATCAAATCTTTAATTCGACTTATATATATAACCTCAAAACTTAAACGCCAGGCCTAGAAGGACAGTGCTAAGTACTTACGTGTGCATAGAGGAGTGGAGGCAGTTGAGCTAGCTTGCAAGCCCTCACGAGCTGGCTCACTTTTGGCCTGCTGAGCTTGGCTCATGATGAGCACAAGTCGAGCTTGTTTGTTTGTCCAAGAAGCCAAGCTTAAGCCTTATGAATTTGGGCTCATGAGTTTGCCGAGCCTAGAAAAGCGGAGCTTAAATGAGCTTAGCTACCGACTCAAGCAAGCATCCACAAGCCTTCTTCAAAGATATATATCAGAATTTGAATGATTGAACTTTCTATATAAAGGTAAATACTAATTACTTTGATTAAGAACTACCGTCTACTGTCACACTATCACAACAATAGTGTGTTTTTATCTCATGATCCACTTTTTCTCTTCTTTCTTCTACCTCACCTGTTTAAAATTCAGACTTTTATATGCTTATATGCTCATTTAAAGGCAGAGTCAGACTAAAAGAACTGATGCAAGCTTACACTCCTAACCTTGTCCGGTGACTATACAAATTATGATTTTCCTGTGACTACACTTTCATATGTTTTTATCCTATTGACTAGTGATGCTAGCAGCCCATCAATTATCAATGATGAAACAATTATGATTGTCTGTGACTACACAGATTATGCACACTCACCAATCCGATTGTACTTATTTAAAAGCCTCATTGTGTATACGAGCTTTTAAGATGTGAGATCCATATTCAAATCCTAAAAGACAAGTTTATATCTAAGCGTTAAATAAGTCAAGATTAGAATCAAAGCAGTAAAGCCTTGGAATAGACAAGATTAGGCTAGAGCCTCAGACGAGGCGAGGCTAGAGCATTAGACAAGCCGACCAACAAACCGAGCCCAAGCCCAAGCCCAATTCCAAATGCGAGCTCACGAGCTTGGCAAGCTCAAGTTCGGCTCGGCTTGGATACACCCCCTACTTGTGCAGCTATCGATCAGGATCATGCACTTCTCTCAAGAATCCTTGCTTAGAACACAATGCTTTACCTGCCTCAGTAACACTGATAAGATTCTTCGAGTAGCTTCATGCATTTCACTATCACGAGCAATAGCAAAAGAATCAACCTGCATAGTTTCAAGAATAATTATATGATTGGTAGGAAACTAGACAATTGAACCTGCCATGCAAATACCCAAAATAGGTGTGCAACTCCAAAATGGGCCCTCATTGTTTTTCTTTTCATTTTTTAAGAAAAATTTTCCCTGTTGAAAACTTGAGATGGCAGTGTTTTCATAAGTTTACTTCCTTCTTATTCGAACCCCCCCCCCCCCCAAAAAAAGAAAAAACACGCATTGCACACCAAGCACACACCGCATCTTGGTTTTGCACAGTAGTTGCTTTCAGCTGTTTGATTCTCATTTTGTGACGACAATCAAGTGTCCCCCACCCCCTCCTTCCATGAAGGCTATAGCATTTTCCACCACTTACCCTAAAAATTTCAGGTGCGGGAGAGGGGGGTGGGGGAGTATACAACAATTAACAAAAAGCAGCACGAAAAATACCTCATCCAAAAAAATCATTGCACCATCTGGAAGCTCGTTGGCAAGTGTAAAGACTTTACCCAAGAGCCGCTCACTTTCACCATAGTACTTGGACAAGACAACCTCCAAAGGCACATACAACAATGGAACGCCCTGCATGATACCACAACGTAGAAAACAATGAAGCATCGAACATAAAATTGTTTTTGTGCAGCATCTCAAAGGCAAAGCATTATGCCATTCGTGCAAAGAACCTCCAATAGTCTCTACAGTTAATAACTTACGATGCATATGTATAGGTATATACTTGCAGTTGGAGTTTATATATCTTGACACTTGCTTCAAAACATGTATAATCCTTAGTCTCTTCGATACCCTATTCACACCAACTGTTGTGAAGCTCAACAATTCCAGCAGCTTCCAACTACCACACAAAAACTTTGGACAACAGTAACAAGCCTTCTAGACATAAGCCCTGTTATTTCAGGTATTCCAAGGCCAATGAAGGGCACAAATCATGTCCAGGAGGGGCCCTGTGGTTATAGTTCAACACCCACCACCTTATCTAGATACCCTAGGCCATGACTTAGCCTCTGAGAGGGGCACCATGAAAAGTTCCCAGACAGGGTTCATCCTTTCAACCTCGGGACTACTAGAGGACAAGCAGCAGACAAGGGAAACAAAAATTGAGGCATGGGAGAAGTTGAGACCACTTGACATAGCCGCTGTGACAAATCAGTTTCATGCGGAGGCTGTGTCCTAGGCATGCTACAGCTAACCAAAGGCAACAAGGGACGTTCGCTTGGCATCTGTCCACCTTGCTCAGGACCTCACCAGTCACAACTAACAATTTTAGTTTTTGGAACAAGCAACAAGGGATTGTTCGTTGTGACCAGTTCAGACTTCCCATCAAGGGGATCCGCAGGAGTTGGGGGCCCAAGAGGAACAAAAATTGTGACACAGGAAGAGTTCAGTCTGAGGAACAATTTGTACAGCTGCGATGCCAATTGTCATGGGGCAGGTCAATAGGTGCCCATACTACAGGCATGCCCAGATCAACCATTGGCATTTAGGGACTATATGACACACCATTACACATACCTCCAGAGAGGCACTATAGAGCATTCCCTGATGTTGGTTTAGAGATCCCACTAGCGGCAACTAGGGAGTAAGGGAGACAAAGCGTTGATGCAAGCTGGGGCATCGGAGGGATTAGGACCAATTGAAGGGCTTTCATGCCATGCATTATCAAGGTATAGCCTCCGCAGTATAGACATGACAAGGCATGGCTAAGTAAGGGCAATTGGGGAATCAATTACCTATGCCAATTGTCAAGGATCCAATAAAGTTCGTAAGGGGCCTAATAGATTTTATTTTTTTTTGGTTGCATCTGTAAATCTTGCCTTGAGAAGGATTGCGACTTTATATAACCTTTATAATGTGAACAACGCAACGGGGCATTCCTCACACATGTTTAGAAATCCCTTAAGTGAGTAAAAAGAGGTAGAATGCCCAAAGGGTTACTTAAAGAAAAAGAAAAAGAAAAAAACTGAAGGCATGGTATGGGCCGGGATAAATTGCAACAACCTTTGGCCGACAATTAGCCAAGGTGCAGGTATAAGAGCAGCTTAGAACTATGCACATATCAAGGCAAACTAATGGCAATGAGGACCTAGGGATGGGCATTCAAGGCATAGGTATTAGAACAACTTAGAACTACGGGCATGTAAAGGCCAGCCATGGGCAATTAGGATGGTCCTAACAGACCCCAAGAGAATGAAGAGATCCAAATCAAGTTTGAGGAATCCTTTGCATAGTAGCTCAATGCCCATCCACCTCACCCTAGTATTACTATAAAGGGCTGGAAGGAACTTATATTGCAATATTGGTTGAAAAGGTAAATAATTTTCACATTATATAATCATACAGATCGTTTAAATTTTCAAGTAGTTGGATGAAGATAGGAGCAGAAGGAGTCGGAAGAAGTCAGAAGGCGTTGAATGAAGTTGAAACTTTGGAGATCCCACCCAAAAAATAGGCCCTAAACGACGCTAAACAACGATGTTGAATGGTGATAAACAGTATTGAATGCTAATGACGGGTACTTATGATAAGTTCGAAAAAAACAAGCCCAAAGTGGGAGAAGCTAATGAATAACAAAAATTAAACCATGAGAGGAACTAGAAGCAATTGCCATCGGCTCTTCATTGCATAGGGCCTTAAATTATGAGCACAAAAATATCAAACAAAGGAAATAGACCCATTCACCTGGATCCATGGACAACAGACCCCCAATCACTTCACCTAGGATGCTCGACCTCATGATGGCCATAATGGGAGAATCCCCACAGCTAGTACATACTTCCATGCAGGGCTACTAGACCTAGAAGGGGAAGTAGAACATAATATACGGCATGTGAGGGGCTTGACTGACTAAGCATAGACATAGTGCCCCCTACAATTGGTGTCATGCAGAGCTGACTAAGGGGTCAATGAACTACCCCGAGGGCTGAAATCATGTTTGGAACCATCTAACCTCATGACTTGAAACCTTTGGACTAACCGCAAGTTCATCAATGTTAATGCCCAAAAAGGAGCTTTATGCATTAATACATTAGGTAAAATGTACCCAATTTCAGGCTATCCAACAAGGTTAAAAAGCAAGCCAACCATGACAACCTGCTTTGATTTAGGAAATGAAAACTCGGTATGGGGATATCTAGAACTACAGAAATTTGATAGAAAGAAAATAGAATGCAAAATATAAGAAAGGACATAAACTAATGGTGGTTTTATGGCGAGTCTTCCACCACATTAAGACTCCTTTTCGAATTCCTCAGGTTTTCCTTAGTCCAAATATAGGGTAAAGGTCGCCTCCAACCCTTGAACATCATTGCTTTGGCAGCATTTGCCCTTGGATGACTGGCCTAATAGTTACATAAAAAAAATCAAGCTCATCTTAGCACAACTGCTTACGGAAAGAAGACTTTAGCAGTTGTCGTCTAGTGATGATCTTAAAGTAGGAAGTCAAAGACCACAAGGACAAACTTCATCTAACATAGGCAGGCCGGTAAATTATGGGTCTGGTGTAATTCAGTTTTGGTAAGGGTTGGATGTATTTCGGGTTTGGGTAGTATACAGGTTGGGTGCACATTGGTTTGGCAACTTTTGGCTTAACCCAATGGGTCGAAAACAACATCTTTTCCTTTTTCTTTCGAATGGGAAAAGAGAACTAAGATATTCAAATTAACCGTTGCAGATCAAATACACCATTATCTTTTCATGATGACATCAAAGACAAAGGTACATATCAAATAATTGGCCAATCATAAATTGTGCATAATAAGCAACCAAAATATTTAAATAACAGCAATATTAATTATTTTTTAGGTCAAATTAGTTGATTGTATCTGGCATATACCATCTCACCACAATTTTCATTCAACTGCTCTCTCATAATTAGAGCAATTCACTGTCAATGTTGACCCAAAAAAAAGGACAAAAAAAAGATTATTATGTTTTTGCTTTTCGCTCAAAAATTCATAGTTCTTGATAAGAGATTGGAAAACTCAATTGTCCCCCCCCCCCCGCTTTGTCTCTCTTCCCTTGTTTCTCTCATCATTAATAGGGCATAGATTAAGCTTCCAGACTCGGCTACATCCCATCAATCCAGAAGGCGGAGGGAATATTTCATAAATAATAAGGTTCAAGGTGCTTGCAATTTTGCTATGCTCGGTTTTTTAAAGGGGAAAACCAGAAATAAAACTAGTGCGGTAGTGCTTTTTTATGCCAGGAGTCCACAAAGAAAAGAACTAAAGTGATCCAATGACAGTAATTTGTTGCAACTTCACTCATTGGCAAATGTTTTTTCTCTCTCGCTTCCCAGTTCATATAAATGTCACTAATGTATAAATTCTGGCACTCTAGCTTCACATTCCAAAGCATCCCAAGTCAGCTCTACAAGAACTCAACAACCCACAAATCATTAGCACATAGTCCTACCCTTCAACAGTGTGTCCCTTCTCGCTTTCAATGCAATCAATTTCACAGCCTCCACATCCGCCCTAGGCGCTGCTGAAAAGATCGCCTCAATTATGCAGATGTTGAGGGCAACCGATCGGCTCGCCATCATAGACGGTTGCAGAGATTGTCGCACCGTCCCATATGCACCCCAGCCGTCAAATTCGGGCGGAACCACAGGAAGAGCAGCATTGTATGGTAAACAGGAGGTTTCCACGGTTTGTGGTGGAGGATGGGATAGAGAAAGAGGTGGAGAGGAAAGAGAGAAGGGTGCTTACGGGGCTTTTAGAAATAAAGGATCTTTTGGGGCGGTCCTTTCTTTGTGTGAGGGAGAATGTTGGAGCTGAGACAACCGTCATAGACAAAGTTTGAATGCTTTTCGCCAAGCACTTAAAGAGAAAGCGAAAGAGAAAAAGAAGGTAAGCAGGACGATTGCAAGAGAGAGAGAGAGAGAGAGAGAGAGAGAGGAGTGGATGAATTTTTAGTCAACAATTTTACTTCACCTTTCCCAATTGGGCCCTGTTTGCTCTATTTCACTTCGGTTTCGCGTCAAAATTTTGTGTTCAAAACCCTATGATTGCAGGCGGGTTCAGATCAAGTTTTCGGGCCAGGCCAATTTTTGCCAAGTCCAGGCATCAGTTTTTGCAAAATTTCAACAAGCATAGCGATGAAACTAGCACAAGCGAGATTTCAGACAAAATATGCAATTTCTCATATAGGTCATCATCAAGACTAAGTTCTTACCGCCTGACTAGCAATTACACGAGCACAAGAAGTCTTCCCAGTACCTGAGAAAAAGAAACATTCGTATACACTTAACCTAGGCTTGGAAATTACGATGTCAGGCAAAAGTAAATCAAACGGAGCCAAAACCATAGAATCCCCCCCATATATTTGCTTCCTCCTTTTTATTTTTTGGGGGGGGGGGGTGTACATAATCTCAACCCTACAGTGAGAATTTTAGTATGTAAAGGTCTTCGATTTTTAGACCCTAGATGCAATAAGTGTTGCTTGCCTAATAATCCGTAAAAAGAAATAGACATTGAGACATTTTGTTTTATAATCCAAAACCCAGAAAATGCCTGCAAGAACAAATTCAGATCTACTAATTTTGCCACGTCATATAAGATACTGTAATTTTTACGATTTGTTTCCAGTCATACAGAACTAAAAAGAATGAACAATGCCAAGACAAAAGTCAATCACTTCATAATTCAAAGTTTAAACCTGGAGGGCCTTCAAACAGCACAGCTCGAGGTCTATTCGATTCAAACTTCCGCCGCGTTCCACGGGCAATATCATCATAAACTTCAGGACTACGCAGAGCCAAAAGTATGGTATCTTCTATTTCTCTGCACAAAAGATGACCAGAGCATTAAAACCGAAACATGGTGTCAGTCTCTTGGACGTGGGGTTGCAGGCTATCAAATTAAGTGAACCCGGATTGCCTATTTATTAATCCTTTATGCTATCATTCCGGACTACATGTCCAATTCTCAGTAAAATCTACGAAAATTGTTGATGTGAATTAAGTCGTATAAAAGGGGGGTTGGGCCATAATACCCGAAGCAACCAACCTCAAAAACTGACAACCGCATCAGCTAAGTCAAGACATTTAAAAGATCAACAGGAATATTACACCATGACGGCATGATGGCAAACTTTTGAGCATCAGTGACCACTGCTTCATGAATCATGATTCATCAAGATACAGGCATAAAATCCCAGCTATTATTTTAAGGTTGGTCACATATTGCTGTTAACTAGTAAAGGTAAAATAAAGAGAGTTTGCATGGCAAAGTACCAGGATGAGAAGATTACTTATTTTCAAACCTCTAAGTGTGCTACACTATAGACAGCTAAACTTCAAATCTCAAGCACAAATAACGTATGAGCACAGCTTGATTGCTAAAACATGAACCCAGAATGAGCAATCTCGCTATTTCCATTTATCATATCAGCAGACAAGTGGGTAAACCCCAAATCTCATATACCTCTTTTGCTGATCATAACCAGCAATTGTGTCCCATGATATCCCATCACTAGAAGAACCCACACGTGGCTCATCAAGCCCAAATACACGCACTCCCATGCTTTCCAAACTGGCTATTGATTTGTTCGTAGATGGTACTGCAGAAGGATTTCTCCTTTCCAGGGTTCTGCTGTGCCCAGACTTTTCACCAGCTATTTGTAAGATGGAAACCAACGCATCAAGTTCAGCAGGACTGAAACTTCCTTGCTTTAGGAACTCAATCTCCTGCAATCATACAAGAGGAGAGCCAAACCATCAACCCAAGACCACAAAGCCAGTTGTCAATTAAAGTATGCAGTTTATGATGATAAATGGACACAAGATGTAAAATATTATATGAATGGGAGGTAATTTGCAACAGAATTGAGAAGTTTGCAATTGAAAATCTCTTGAACCTCAGAATATGAGAGACTGAACCTTATTTCTCACTTAACTATCCTCTGTTTCTTAGTCACTGACTGTGAGGTAGCATGCTTTCTGCATGCTTTTCTTATCAGGGCCAGAATGAAAACATCTCTCTCCCCAGTTGTAGGGCAAGGATCCCACATCCACCTTCTTATACAACTCCATGAGCAAGTCTCATCACTCATGACAGACACGGTTCCTTGGCACAACATAGAGAAATGATATACATGGAAACTTATTGAGCTGGAATGGAAAATGATTATTACCGGTCGATCAGGACTTATCAGCGAGCGAAATATGAGAACACAGAGATCTCCCTCATTTGAAATAGTTCCTCCAGCTGGAAGATTATTTTCTCCAGTTTTCTTCTGTTCACGTGGGTGCTTAAGTGCTAGCTGCCAAGCAACTGTGCTGAATTTTAACAAAAAAACCATGAACATATTGGGTCAACAGAAAGAAATCCCAACTACTTGGCGGCAACTGTGCTGAATTTAAACAATGAACCATGAACATATAGGGTCAACAGAAAGAAATCACAAGTACTTATTTCATTACTATAGGCCAACGACTGAAGCCACAAACAGCAAATCCAACTTCATAAACATACAGTGGAATGGGTGAGGGTTGAAGATTGAAAACTCATACTTTGGATTACCTATCCCAGGATTGAATCTCCATATGTGACCCATCATTCAACTTTGAAGCAAGGTTAGCAATCAATCTTGGGATTTCACAGGTTGAGGGGACTTGGAATTTGATTGCAATCTACAGCAGTACATCATAGATCACCATAAATTAAAAACATATCAGCAAATGAGGATTGTGTTCTGCAGCAGTCCACAGTTGATCACTAATAAAAATGGGAATGCAAATTAAACTAAATGCGTATTAGCAGAGGAAATTAATGTCATTAAAAGCTCAGTCAATGAACTTACACAGATGGAGAGGAAATAATCTAACAGTGATACAATTAAGAAGTCATAGTAATGTATATATGGGTTGATCTCAAGCATCAAATTCGAGGGTGATTTTGAACAATAAATTAAAGGTGCATCCAATGCATTTTAGGAGCTTTTATTCCATCTTTTGGGAGACCCAAGGTGTCCTCTAAAGGTCCCTTGAGTCATTTTGAGGATAAATGCATAAGGAGAACTAAGTATGGGCAGAATATGCAAGTTCAACAACTCGACAGTTTGGAACAATCAGCTAGTCCAACTTTGAGGCAACTTTTATCTAAACTCCACATGATTTAGCCAAGGTTTCTCTGGCCTCATTTTAAGTTTAGGAAGAGAGCTTTCTAACAATACCAACCACACTTAAATTGGAGTTCATTTGCTAGGTCAAGTTCAGCCCACAAATTCGGATATCAAAATGCAGGTCAGTTTTGGACAGTCTCCACTCTTTGGCCCATAACTTTTGAACGGCTGGTCCAAATGCGATGAAACCACATTCCCTGGAAACTAGACATCTTAAGCTTTCCAATGAATCAAGAATCATCGAATTTGGATCCAAAACCAGAGAGTTATGCCTGTTTGAAGTTGGGGTTGCTGCTGATGTGAATGCATTTAATGCAAAACGCGTGAAGGTGTGTGAAAGCTTATGATTTCGGCTCTTGCTGCTTATACCTCCTCATAAAGCGTGTCCTCCCTCTTCAAATAAGGCTTGGATGTGTGATAATGGTGGGGTACATGCATCCTTTTTTGCTGCCACACTCACTTCATACCAACAACACCAAAAGACACCCCTCTTCGGCTTTATTCATCCGAATGTAGTATGCTGTTTTTATTCACATCTTTTCATTTGTTTTATATGCCTTTTCATTGTGTAAGGCCTCTACTATATAAAGGTCATAGTATTAGAATCATTTCAATTCAATCAACTTTCGAGATATATGAAATTTTGTGAGTTAAAAAACTCTCTCCCTTGAAATTCCTAGTGTTGTATCTTGAGTTTGGCAACTCAAGTGGGTCTCTAGGTTCTTTTTATTTCAACTAGATAGTGATTAAATTCAGTCACTAGTTGATCTAAAGAGGATTGCCCAAGTGTTCTCCAAGGGTGGCTCCTAGGATTATCCCTTGCAAGGTCACTTGACTATCCAAGTTTGCATTTTTCTACCTTTTGTTTCTCTTCTTCTATCAAAAACCAAACACTTTCTCTAGCATGTTTGTGAGGTTGGATTCTCTCCTACTCATTATACATCACATAGCCAAAAGAACACCAGGGGCCCTAAAAAGGCGGATGCCTGCTAGGCGGCTGGGCAGAGATCATTTTCTGCTCTCTTAGCAACTTTTTGCCCTGATAGCCAATGGGAAGATCAGTCACAAGTATCACCAGAACAACTATTCAGTCCTTAGAGATAAGAAGAGTGATGCACTATCAGATGGGCTGACCATTCCTGTGTCACTGTCAAATTAGCAATCAAGGACATCTTGAGGTATCAATTGTGAAGAATGGTCACTTGTCCAACTGATCCTAATCTCATAACTAGGGATAACAGTAAAGTCGGAATTCGATACAAATCCGATCCGATTCGAGGCAAAATTATTTGATTCGAATCTGATAAAAAATTCTCCGATACAGAGTCCGATAAAACTAATCCGAATCCAACTCCGATCCGAGCGGATTTGGAGGAAAGCCCATCTGATCCGAATTTTTTTTAATGATTTCAACTTTTTTTGAAGATAGAAAAATCCTAATGCGATAACCTTAAAAAAATCCGCATAAGGTATGCACTCTATGTGCAGTACACTCTTATTTCTTATAGCTAATTTCCTCTTCTCTCCTGATCTTTTTCTCGCTCTCTCATCTTTGTCAATCAAAGTTGTACTTTCTCTATTTCCTTCCAGCTGTTGTACTATTGTCTATCCCTTTCACTCTAAAGTGAATTTGCATTCTCTTTTTCCAACACATTTTTACCTTAACACATTGAAATGTTTAATGCAAAAAGTTATTTGACGTTAAAGAGGTATTTAATATTGCACTTACAAGTGAGGAAAAATAAGGTCGGAAATAAAAAATTGTGCAAAATATATAATAAAAATACATATTCCGGATTTAATCCAATCCGAATCCGATTTAACATCCGATTCGACGAAATCGGATTTGCGTTGGATTTTCAAATCCAATTATTAATTGGATCGGATTTGGATGCTTGTACATCCGATCCGAATCTAAACCGTTGCCATCTCTATTTATAACCCTTAGGCGTATTGGAAGGGCACATCTTACACACGAGTTTTTAGCATTTTTGGTAAAATGTTCACAAGGTAAATGTAAACTATTTGCTCCTGCTCACCCCATAAAATGTTCTAAGAAACCTTAACTCTTAAGCGAATTCTGGACACTTTAAAGCATATTGGATCCATCAAAATGCTAGTATTTACAGCTTCCTAGAATTGCCTCTCACTATCTCAACATTTGTGCCGATAAAGCCATAATAGATTATGTAGGATTGGATATTTTGAATGTTTAAGAGGTTTCAAAAGTAAAGCCCATGACCACCGAAAAACAAGTTTGTTACACACAATTTCAGAGATCCTCAAAAAATGTCCCAGAACTTTTTCGCTAGTATAAGCGCTTGTTGACCTCCCTTTTCTTTATAAGGTTTTTTTTAAGGACCACTTAAACAACTTAGATATGACCCTAATCCCTATTTATGGGTTCCAAATCACACTTCAATGCCTAAAACATAGTTTTAACGGAGTCATTACTAATTGACATAGTCTACAAAGATATCTAGAACATCTAATGGGGTTCTAGAGAGGGTAATACATCAGGATGCCACAGAATGAAGGCTAGAAATATAATTCTCAATGTGTTGGCCAAAAAGCCCAACTAGTTGTGAAAACACTTATATGAGTTCATGTACTCCACCCAAAATGTTTAGTTATGTCTTAGAACCCCTCTAGATCGTAGCGTATTACACACTTCAACGACACTCTTCTCTTTGGGTTTTTTAAATCACAATTCAAAATTCCAAGAAGGTTTCAATATTTCCATCACATGATCGAAAGTTCCCGAAGAAGATATCTAAAAAACTTTTGGACATTCCAGTGATAAAACAGTAAGGCCACCTCAGGACCAAAAAAATAAAGGCAAGTACATGGGATCTTCTCTATTCCAAATAAAATGTCAACGGAGTTGGCCAATGGTAACAAGTACACCTCTCAATTGCTCGAAATATTTTAGGCCTTTTTTGGACTATCATTCTTATTTAAAGTAGATTTTATACAAGAACAATGCAAAACTCTTGCTATTTTGGAATGAAGCTTTACAACCATGCTTGTAAATAATAAAGTCAATGCCCTTGCTGAAATTGTTTAGTAGGATATTCAGAACATTTTGCAAGCTTTAAAATGTAGAGTGGAGAAAGCCTCTCGAAATCCCTTAGGACAAAGGTTATCAGACACGATTTTATGGGCTTTCTTAAAAAACATCATATTAGATTTCAAATGATAACTTTATTCTCCCACTAACACCTCAACATCTCTCAAGATATTTTAGGACCACTTAAAGAGTTGATGGTGGATTATATTCAATCACAACACCTCTTTTTGGGCATCTTAGAATCATCATTCAAACTCCAGAAGATGGAGGCAAAGAACCATTATCTTAAATTGTTTATAGGGATATTTCAAAAAATTTTAAACAGTTCAAAGGGTGAAGAGCCTATTTGCTTTCAACATGTTTAACCTTTTTTTTTGCCCCAATCTACTTGAACATGCTCCAACTCCTCTCAAAAAAGCTCTCAATCTGTTCCAACCTGCTCCTACATACTCCAACTCACTAACCACTCCTCCGAAATGCCGAAAACAAACAAGCCCGAATAGTTATAGCTCAATCTTGGGGAAACGAAGGCCTTGTACATGTTTGGCGGGATTCTTAGGAAAATGTTCGAGGATTTGTTGCACGTCGACAGGGTGATCAGTCTCACCCCTCAAATGGCTTTAGCATGTGTTAAAGACCATTCTACACAATGTTATGCACCTGTTTTTGGCAATTTGAAACTATGTTTTAGTACACAAGAAAATTTGCCAACAAAGTCATTATCGTCATCAAAATTGTATAGAGGTGGCGTCCAACATCTGCGACTTCAGACTCAAAGTATCAAAAGTCTCTTGGCAACTCTAAATGAAGGTTCTTATACATAGTCTTGGGGATATCAAGACAAGCGTTTAGTAAGTCATTGACGGGTAACTACATGCCACCCTAGACCCTCAAAGTACTTTGTGATCCTTTTATGCCCATCGTGAATAGCTCATGGGGTACTATAAGTCGCCAGGCCCATGTTGGCGGCTTTATGGAACTATGCTCCAATCTACAAAATGGTGACAATGAAGCCATTATGCTCATTGAAATCATAAGTGCATAAAAGATCCTCAGCGTTTTCAGTGCGGCATGACATGGATCTAGCCTATTTCCTTATTGGAGATATAGAAGCTCAAGGGAGGAGGAAAGAGAGAATCATTGAATTACTCAAAGCAAGTCTCTATTTCATTAGTCTCCGGGGTCAGTAAGTTATGGCGGTTTCTATTTTTTCCTAATTCCTAGAATTGAGTGAACAAATTCAGACACATGGCTACGATATTGATCTCATGAGTTTATAGGTTCAGGTAAAATAGGCGTCTTGTATACTTAAAAACTTCCTAAGAGTTTTTGGGGGTAAAGTCGCAGAGCCTATCAAGACACTTGAAATGAAGGCTATAATTGAAAATTTGTGGAACTTTTGAAAAGATATCCGATGATGTCAAATGGTCATCATGCATTTTCACCAACCACTCAAGGATTTCTATGGTACTTTAGATTGATACTAGATTACTGGATACACCATTAATTCTATTTTTTTGTTTTGGCAGCATTCTGAAATCATTTGGAATGCATTGTACACAACCATAATAACCCTCTTCCAACTTTTGGAATCACGTTTAAAATCTACAGGATGGTCCTGACAAAGCTATTAATCTCATCAAAATTGTTTATAAAGGGATACTTCAATGGTTTTCAGCATAGGAAGACCATAAAAAAGGTACCAATGCCATACAAAATTTTCGGCACTCATGCAAGAACACTCAGAAAGCTGTACAATGGTGACTTTCTGCTCCTTTTGACCTCTCAAAATGTCCAATGGTCTCTCAACCAATTCCAGACAGTTAAAAGCATATTCATCGATCAAGATTCTCAAATTTGTTAGAACCGCACCTCAAAATCAGATAAGGTATCAAACACTGTTCCTAATGAGCCTTCAAAATGTTCTATGGAATCTTAGCTCCTTTCAGAACCCTCAAAACGTTTCACAAGAAGTTTCAATGGTTATTAACACAACCATCCAATAAACCAATTTCAGAAGCTTCATAGCGACACTAAGAAGATGTTAAACCACAACAATAACACGTAACAGCCAAGGTCCGGGGAAATCTAGATATAGGTAGCGTTACCCCTTAAAAGCATCTTTGTTGTGGATAGCTGGAGAGATTGATTCATATAGACCCACGAAACTCGGAAATATCAAAATGGGCGCAGATTGGACATGACTCCAACAACATAAAATTAAGTTCCTAAGAGGAGTAAAGGACACACAAACATGGACATACATGGGCGTTAAATAAAATTAACCTGATTTCATTGTTTGTTCATATAAAGTTGCTATCTACACCATTAGATATATTTTAGCAAGGTGAAATAGAGACAAATCAAAACAAGAACATCATTTAACATGAGCTGCCACATCTATGCACAACTGTTTATGTACTAACAGTATAAAACTGGCATCTCTAGACACATTTATCAACTATAAATATCACTTTTTCCAACAAGATCTTGAAATCAATTAATTCCATGCAGTGCTAAAATAGGTTATGGATGCAGCATGTTAGAGGCTAAGATGTTAACCTTTTGGCCCTTGACGGCAACTGTGAATTTAGGATAAGACCCATACTGCATCCCTTTACTTTTAAGAAGATCTTCTAGCCGGCGCCGTTCTTTTTTTGCTGTCTCTTCCAGGTCTCCATAGCTTGCATGGGGTTCTGATGGCAAGGGTGACTCAGCAGCGGGGAGTTCTGATGGCATGGGTGACTTAGCAGCCACCTGGAAAAAGTTCAGTCAGAAAAGCAATCACATGATTAAGTCAGCTGTCATGCACACTTTAGACTATAGGCCAGATTTCTGGCATTATTCACTCAAAATCAGATGTAACACAGGAGGCAGGAGCGGTTGAAGTAAAAGGGGACCAGACAATAGAAACAAAAAAGGAAGCAGTATAGAGCTGAACCTAGGAAAACCAGGCTTGACGGCAAATGCATGAAAGATATAGATAACCAGTTTAGAAGTCCCCTAAAACAGCAAAAGTAGTTTCGGCCCATAACAGATACTAACCTCACCAGCATCCGCGTGAGCCTTGTCTAAAACGTAACTACCAAGAAAGCCAGCAAGTACAACAATGTGAGGGAACCATGTAGATTTCGGTGCAGATACTGGAATAGGATCTTTAAAAGCATTCGAAGCTTGTCTCTGTGATGCAAACCCTGTACATCACATTATTCAATGACAATCAGTAGTTCACAGGATGACCCCATAAGGTCAAGCAATATTACTCATCGAACCACCCAAGCATCACTGAATGACTCAAGTAGGCCCATTCAAAAGTGCAAACAAAAGATAACACAGTGAAGAGAGAATTATCCTTTTCACATCCCATTCCAACCTGATCCTACAGAATGCTCAGGCATCATAGGTTGACCCAATGTAGAAATCAAGGAGACTTCTAGGCCCCTACTTCTACCCCTCCTTCTCCCAATCTTCCTTTACAAACCTTGCAACATCACTAATTCCCTAAGCAAGATTGATAATTACATATCATCAAGGTAATTCCTGAGAAGCAAATTTTCGTGTCACTTCAAGCAAATTTTCTAATTAAATAGAAAACTTTACATGCCAGAGTTTTAATTATCACATCAAGACCATGTCTAATTGTCCACTCTGTAAACAACTTTGAAAAGAATCATTTCGAATTACTATCACACAAAAATTGAAACAACAACAGAAGTAGCACAGCACCAACCTCGTCCTCCAGCATGTTCCGTGTCATTTGAAGGAAATTTTCTAATAATTTACATGCAACAACAAACAACAAACTCCCAATGTGGGTCCTGCTTTCGCGGGGTCTGGGGAGATCCAGCTGTAGGCAACCTTACCTCTACCGGTATTCCTACCCATATAGAGGTTGATTCCAATAATAATTTACATGCCAGAGTTTAAATTATCACATCAAGACATGCCTCGTTCTCCAGTCTCTAAACAATTATTTAACAAACTGCATTCGAATTACTAAAACACAAATATCAGCGCTTGATTTCTCATCCTTAAGAGCAAAATAATCTCAAGAAGGGAACAATGAAATTAAAGACTAACCAGAATACAGAAAGACTGGGGAAGGCGGGGAATTACCGTGATGGAAACGAGGTTGAATAAACAGGGGATTAGGGTTTAGGGTTTTAGAGGAAGAAGCAGCAAATGAACCATGCAAAGTCTTAGCCCTCCTCAACAATAGTCGCCTAACAGCTGCCATATTTGCTGTGAAAAATCAGGGTTTCTTTGGACTGGAGATTGGATATTGGAAGTTGTAACTCGAAGAAGGAAACCAATTCCTAGGGCCCCCGACAAGCTGAATTGGTTGGAGTGGTAAATGGAGGGAGAATCATCTGGTTCTGGTAGTTTCATTTCTTGGGCAGGAGGACACCTTGTTTGTATTTTACGATACCCCTTAGGTGTTCACAATTTTTTTCCCCCTTTTTTTATAAGTTAAGATGCAAAATCTCACGTGGCCTGTCAAAAAGATTGTAGCTAGAGCTCAGAAGTAGACCTGATAAAATTGACCCGAGATTCGAAACCCGGACCGAATGACCCGGATCCATACCCGACCCGACACCTGAAATATACTCACCCGAAAGTTGACCCGAAACCCAAATTGACCCGACCCGAGCCATACCCGACCCGAAATTTTCAATAAAGTTGCTTGTTTTGGCATGACGAGCATATTTCACCAAAAATTGGTTGACCCGAAATCGACCCGACCCAAACCATACCCAACCTAAACCGAAACGACCCGAAATGTCACTTAACCCGAACATAACCCGACCCGAACTTAACCCAACCCATACCCGAACCGAATGACCCATTTGCCAGGTCTACTCAGAAGCAGGTTGGGTCGAGTCGACCCATTTAATAAATATATCAATTTTATTTCGATCTTGGAAATAGTTTACGTTTGCTCAAACTGAAAAATGATAACTTTTTACACTAAATGGTCAAATCGTGTCGACTTTTGGTCAAAATCGGTTCGGTTCGGGTTTCTTTTAATAATTTCAGGTCAGGTTCGTGTCGCGTTATCGTGTCGGATCAGACTTTACCAACTCTAATTGTAGCTGTGTTGTCATTATTGAGTATTGAAAGTAACTCTATATGTATTGGTGTTTTATGTCAAAAATACTGTTGTGGGGTCCTTCCAAATATAAAGATTGTCAAATCAATTCTCATAACTTCCGGTTCTCTTAGTGTGGAAATAGGTAAGGCTTCCAACCACTAAGAAGACACCAAATAAGAAGGAACCCATATTTACATTTATGCCCAACAACATATTTTTCATCATAGTGAAAACAAAGATTGTTTGCCCTTCTCTCTTCTGTGTTTTAACATATTTTTCATCATAGTAGAAACAAAACTTTTCCATCCCTTTTTGGTCTCAACCCAATGCTACTCTGGTCAGAAATATTTCCAGAATATGATTGCTGCAAAAGTTTTAACAGGTAAAGATAGTTTAAGTGTGCAATAGTTGGATCCTGAGGAGTGAGGCCTATAAGAGCTTGTGGCTAATACTGGTTTTCCACGAATGGCCTTATTTCTTTTCATAGAAAGTAAAGTAGCTTCCTATACTTAGCTAGGCAGTAGGCGTCATAGAATGTAGCAGGTTTAAACATTCTTACTGCACTCTGTATATCAGCAGATAAGCCAGTCAAGAAACAACTTATAACATGGCTTACAGGTAAGTCATCAATTTTGGCCAATAAAGCATCAAATGAATCTTGATACTGCTCAACTGATGCTGCCTATCTTAATTGCATTAATTAAGCCAAAAGATCATCCAAAGGTTGCTTACCAAACCTTCTAGAGATTTCTTGCTTGTAATCCTTCCAAGATGGTCGTTGTCCAGCAGGTGTTCATTTCATGTATGTTTGATGCTATAACAATGTTTTTCCTTTAAGATGAATTGCAACTATCTTGACCTTAGACCCAACGGGGGTTTCAACCACCTCAAAATACTGTTCACACCGATAAATCCAACCTTGGACATCCTTGCCATCAAATATGGGAAAATCAACCTCAGCCATTCGAGAATATCCTAAATAGGGCTGTTCATTAAATGGTTCAGGACTGGACCGAACCGAAGACCGGCGTAGACCGAACCGGACCGTGCTCTTTCGGTCCGGTATTCGGTCCTCTCTTTTTCTGTTTTCAGTCTTCGGTCCGGTCCGGGTTTGGACCGGATGGACCAGTCAGTGGATTGGACCAGACCGACATCAATGAAGTTTTTGTTTCCCTCCTTTTCCTCCCCAATAATAATAGGCTTTTAGACTTAGTTTTCCATTTTTCCTTTCCTTTGCCCGGTTTTTGTTCTGGCACTGCGTTTCTTCTTCCGTGTTCGAGCCCTCGAGTTCTTCTCCTTCTCTTATCCTTCTCCATCTCCAGTCTCTTCTCTTTCTCTCAATCTCAGAATCTCTCATTTGTCTGCCTCAGATCTCTGCTCTCGCTCACTGTTCTTCTTCTTCTTCTTCTGAGCCTCTCGGTCTCAGCCTCTCTGCGACTGCGAACTGCTCTCCTCTCCACCTGCCGGCGGTCGGCGGCTTCCAGTATGGCATTTCATTTGGTGGAGGTATGCTTGGGTTTGTTGATTCTATTATTTTGGGTTGTAATGTGAATTTTTTAGGGTTTTTTTGTGATTTTTCGATTTTTGTACACATTAACATTGTTGAGTTATCTGTTTGTGATTTTTCAATTTTTGATTTATCGATTCATAATTTGAGTTTTATAGGGTTGTAATTTGAGTTTTCTAGGGTTTCATTTGGTGGATAATCTGGATTTTGTGCTCATGATTCGAATTGCTTTGTTGTGAAGCCTATGAAATTTTCTAAATTCTGTTTCGATTTGCTTTGCTCATGTTTCGAATTGCTTTGCTTTGAAAAGGTCAATTAATTCAATCATGGTGTTTGTTGAGTTTTGGCAATTTTTTGATTGAATTCTTAATTCCAATGGAAAAGAAAAAAATTGAGTGTGTTTATTAGATAGTGATGAATTGTCATTGTAGTTTGTATCAAGTTCACTCTCTAAACTATTATGATACAAACGTTGAAGAATGAGCAGTTGATTTGAGCAGGTTTACTGCCTTATTGCCTCGGCTGCCACGGGATCGGTTTGGATTCGGTCCGGTCCTCGGTCCACCATTTGGCAGTTTTTCAGTCCTCGGTCCAGCCAGTCCGGTCCGGTCATAGACCGATGAACACCCCTAATCCTGGAGTTCCTACTGGAGAACTCATTGAATCATTTATTCTTGTTGAAATCTGCAAGACCTACCTATTTAACCCTGTGATTAGCTCACTAAGTTGATTGTTAATCCTTTGCTATTGGTCTTGCTGACAAAACAATTGATCCTTCATTTCTTTATGAAATTTCGGCCAAGAATGTTACAATCCTTGGCAAAATTCCTCTAAGTTTTTTTTATGATCATTGGTAGGCCTAGTATTGTGAGAAATTGCCATATTAAGATTAGAATGAAAGCAATTCTCGATCCTAAATTCAGATTGTAGTATTTGGATTGGAGAATCAAATTAATCTAGGTAGCAAGAAATAATCGTTTTTATATGTAATGAAGCTAGGCCCATTGGGTAAGCTAACCAATTGTTCAAAAATCAAAGAATTAGGGTTTCTTAAGACCGACAACTATGATACCAATTGATACTAATCTCCAAGAGCAAGATCGAATAAGATGGCACAGCCGTAGGGCTCAAGTTGAGGAATCAAGTAATGCATGAGAAAAAGAGAGAGGGGCAGCAAAGAGAGGAGAAGAAGAATGACAGAGGGAGGAAGGAACAGGAATATCTATTCAATTCATGGTTGTTATTACAATGAACCAGCTGAGCTACATATATACAACATCAATAGCCCTTTTGGCGGGAGAAGTAGTTACAGTAAATTAACAAAATGACAACCCAAATAACAACTTCAGTTATGAAATCACGTGCCCGGCTTGTGCCTCAAGTCTATTGATGTCATGGAAGTTGTATCTCGAAGAAGGAACCTAATTCCCAAGGCCCCCGACAAGTTGAATTGGTTTGAGTAGGAATTGGAGTGGGAATCATCTGCCTTTGGTAGTTTCATTTTTTGGGCAGAAGGTCACGTTGTTTGTATTTTAGGATATTTCTTAAGTATTTATAGTTTTTTTTTTCTTTTTTGATAACTTAAGATACAAAACCTCATGAGACCCCTCAAAAGGATTACAGCTACGTTGTCATTGTTAAGTATTGAAAATAACTCTATATGTATTGGTGTGTTCTATCAAAAAACTCATAGCTCACTTTGTGTTGTAGGGGTCTTCCAAACTAAAGGTTGAGGTAGGATTGGCAAAAAATTGTCCGACTCGATTGGCCGAATTCGTCCGACTCGGAAAAAAGGGGTACGGTCACAAAATTTATGTCCGAATTTAAAATTTACACAACTGGTCATGTCCGAATTTATATCTAGGTTGGGTTCGGGTTTGGGCATTCGGATTCGGGTTCAGGTTCAGGTTGCTCGGATTTTTAAGCAATTTTAGGTTCGGACAAATTCAAACAATCGGACAACCGGGTTCGAACATCGGACAACTACATTTATATGTAATTTTGGTCCAAATTTTTCAGAAAATTTGGTGAAAACAATTTTGGGACAATCGGGTTCAGACATTGAAAAATCAAGTTCGACTTTGATCACACAAAATTTCGATCAGAATGTCCTAAAATCATATCACAAATTCGGACAATCGGACATTTGGGTCCAGATATCGGAAATTCAGATGTGGGTCCAGGTATGGGCAGAGTGTCTAATCTATAATCTGGACAGAGTTCGGGTATGAAGTTTTTGTCCTGATGTCTGATTTGTCCGAACCCGAATCAATCCGGGGCCGAATTTTTATTAGCCCTAGGTTTTGGGATCAATTCTTGTAACTTCCGGTTCTCTTAGTGTGGAAATACGCAAGGCTTCCAATCACATAGTAGTGTGGGCCAGGCCTACCTTCAGTCCATTTGTGTTGGTATGTTCACCCCATCACGAAGCGCAAATGCCTTTTTCAATAATGGTTGGTGTTTAGTTGATTCAGCGTGATAAAAGTGTCCCCTCATTCTCTAAGGTGATGGATCTTCTAATTACAAGTAGACCACTCACAAAATAAAGCTACCTCCAATTTATCATAATGAATTTAAAGCATCTCAGAAAACTTCAAAGTTTTTTCAAAGGCAAAGTATTAATAGTAGTATATAGCTACAAGTGGTTGTGCTTATATGTTGCTTATATAAATACCAATGGTGGCTTAACAAAGTTAGGGCATATTATCTTCAACTTTTTTGTCCTCCTAAGAATAAGTTCAATTAGATTCAGTTTTATAAAACTTAAAAGTAAGTCTAGAATTCAACATAAATAATTTTACTTTTTTTCAATTCAACAAAAATAAGTACAGTTCATTGCAATTAGGCAAAAACTAGTTTAGTTAAACTTATATAAGTTCAGCAACAAATCAAAGATTTGACTCCCATTTTCTAGTCTGGCTCGCAAGTACTCCTTGACCTTGGACCTCATGCCTAAGAATTGGCAATTGAACCATTTCATAGGTCAACTTAGTCTACTACGTAATAACTTTATGGACTTTGGTTTCATCAAATTGATCATTGTAAATGTCCATTATGACATTTTTCTTCAACTCTAGTAAAACCTATTGATGAAAAGCTCTTTCATATATTTCGAGTTGATAAATATACACTTCTATTTGAACATACTGTTAAACTAACTCATGTTAAAATGTCTTGAGCCATTACTACAATTGCACGATTCAAACCAAACCAAATCCTATGAAGGCCTGACCTATTAGCCATGAACATACCATCCACATAGGGATATATTTTGCTTGAGTGACAATCTCATGAATTCCTATTTCAAAAAGTATGAACCTAATAATTGAGGCCAGGACCTCATGGTTAAAAGTCTTTTTAATTTTAACTACAAAATATAAACTAGAATAGTCATTCAATGTAATTGCACAATTGTAGAGGTCATATTAGTTATAGTACTTTTTGACAGCTTTTTTGTTAATTGTTAGGTTTGAATATAGCAATCCACTTCTCAATATAAAAAGGGTCACAACTACCTCTAGGAGATAGAACTAAGCTTATATCATATTCTTGGGACCACATACTAAAGTCACGTCATTGCTTACATATTAAAAGTTATTTATGTGACAAATACGTATTAAAAAAATATACATACGCGACAAGTTGGAGTACACCCTTTCAAGTATATGATCATCAATTATCAACAATGGTAGATTGTATATGTCTTTCTTTTGAACTTGATGCCTTTTAACATTAAAAAAAAAACTTTCTCAAAAATCATTGCAAAGGAACGGATGCCTGGTATTATAAACTAAAACAATACTTATGTTATAGCACTAATAAACAAGGGGAACATAAAATGGTGTATTATCTATAAAGACTGCCATTTGGGCAGCTCATGGATTGGATTTGACCAATCCTCCTTCTTGGGAGTATATCTGGATAAGAAACCTTGATGTTATGCTAAATTAAAAATGTATATGTGACAATTGTTCCATGAGCCCCTCCCTATAAGGGGTAACTCGATGAAGAGAGGAATGAGTATTGACCCACTTTGCCCTTTTTGTTAGAGGAAAACTGAGGATGCATATCTTTTTTTAAAGTGTACAGCTATTCAATGCATGAGTGGGCTAGCAAGTGCCCACAATTAGATTGGTACCACTTGTTTTGCAGGCTCACAAAGGGGATATTGCACATGTTATCTAACCTCAGAGCTACCGAATGGCGTATTAGACACAAATTCACACAAAATTCTCATCCACCACACCTAAATCACTCAGCCTCCAACCTTCAAAAGTCTCACTGAGTAGCATGAGAGAAACCACCCAAGCTAATTGGGGACCCAAAGCCCCCCCCCAAGGAGTCGACCCAACCTTGGGAGTGATCCCATGCCCCATAGCAAGGCTATCTCTAACCTCGCCTAGGATGCCCCCAGGAGCACCCCATGGACAACATCGGGCATTTGCGGATAGCTGTCGGCATTCAGGGGGTTGCGCCCAGCGTTTAAGGGCTCACGACCAACATTCACAAGTAGTGGCCAGCATTCATGGGCTGCGGCTAGCGCCAACACCTCGCAGCAGCATCCAACACCCAACAGCAGCATCCATGGACGCTGCCTAGCATGCATGAACCCTCACACCACAAGTTTTGTAGGGATCATCGCACCTTCCTACTCATCGAGACTTGGCACTTGTCCCAATGGCCAGGTATAGGTGGTACACTTCAGCGCCATCCATTTTCAGGGCTAGTTGATTTAGCGGCTGAGTTGTTACACACTTCTTAGCGGATTTCGACTTCCATGACCATCATCTTATTGTCTTAATTTTGATGGATCCAAGTCACATTGTAGAGTAGCGGGTGGTTCTATAATTCGCAACTGGAAAAGAAGATCCACTTAGACAATAACATTTGACCTGGGCAGCACATAGTAAGTTAGCAACTGCTATAAGAAATGGAGCAAAGACAGTAGTACAAGCAGGCTATAAGGAAATCCATATTGAAGGTAACAACAAGATTCTTATTCAAGTAGTTAAAAAAGAGATTCAAGTGCTATGGGAAATTCAAGTACTAATACAGGATATCCAATTTTACATTCAAACTTGTAACAAAGTATTATCAGTCATGTTTTTAAGCATGGTAATTGTGCAGTCAACTGACTGGAAAAAGTATGGTTATCACTCAATTTCGCAATAGCGTGGAGTCAGGTTCCTCATAGGGACCTTTTTTGTATCATCCATAATGATAATCTAGGGAGAACCCTTGAGAGAAGGACTTCAAAAATGCTCACACTAACCTTTTTTACTAAAAAAAAAGTAAGGGGGGGGGGGACTATAAAAGAACAACATTAGCTAAGTTACATTATCTCAGCTTTGAGCCTTACTCGATGGGCTAGAACCCGCTTGAACAAGGCCAGCATGAAGAAAAGTGGATCCTAAGTTCCTAATTGCCATACTGATCTAGCAGAACCAACTTTGACGACCTAGTGATTCCTCAAGCCCAGCCCAACCAAACCCGACCCCAACCCAGGCTCTCTTAGTTAGGCCCCTCAACCCTCATACATTCGTATCCAATTATGCCCTGGAGGGGATGGATTCTTCACATGATGAATAAGTCAAGTCCCATGCCCAAATTTAATGCAGTAAAATTTGATAGCATAAACAACTCCATAAATAAAGAACAACATGAAACTGATTCTGTTGTTAATGAAATTTTAAAAAATAATCAAATAGATGCATGTTCAACTGTGAAAAAAGAAGATTAAGTAAGATTAGAGATGAGCAACTGATTGGATATCCTATTGAATCACGTGGGTCAACTCATTTAAAATAGGTTCGACAAAGGGTTCGATCAATAATGAATCGGATCAACAGTGGGGTCAGTCCATTATAGCATATTAACAGGTCGGACCGGGTCAGCCCATTAACAGTCCGTTTGGTGATATGTTACTTTTTCAACATATTTGTCACACTAATTTATATGCTACAATTAGTTAAGCATATTACCAACGGTTTATGTATAACAATAATTATTATACATAACTTTTTTGTGCAAGTTTGTTCCATTTTAAAATCAACCAAAAGAGACCCGACTCATTTATTTACATAAAAGGAAGGACCGGCCCAAATCGTTAATGGATTGCTCATGACCTGACCTAATCCACCTTATAAACGGGCTGAATTTACCCTTAACCAACCGGTCAATTGCCCACCTCTATTTATTTTATTTATTTAGATCATGAAACAAGAGACATGATAGTTAATATTCCACCCCAAAATTGTGCAGTAGAATTTGACCTGAAGTATACCATATATGGCACTCAATTATTTTTTTTAGGGGGGAGGGGACAGAGTTGGAGCATTATACCTGGTTTGAGATTTTATTAATAAGTCTATGGTATGGTGATTATAGTATGTTTTTTTTAATTGAAAATTCGTTTGATTATGTTCAGAAAATATTAAATTGATTGTGAAAATCTTTCACTTGCTTTGTGGAAATTCTTTAATAACCGTTGTAACTTGATCCTTGCATTTTTCTTCTTCTGATCTTTAGGAAGCTTATCTGCTTTCAATTTTGATTTCATCTTTATGTTTAAATACTAATTTTACTGAGGTTCTGTTCGACAAAATTAAATGTTTAGGTAGCAGATAGTGATTCATGTAGCAAATAGTTGTTTAGGTGGTGGATATCGGTTTTAATTTAATTATTAGCGGATTACTATTTAGATGAGCGGTTGAAACAAATGTGTTTGGTAAATTTAGCTGTTAGGTTAACTAATTAATGTAAATTGACATAAAAGAATACATATAATTTCCAAATATCAAATTTCAAAAGGGTATTTTTTGTGTATGTAAAAGTCTTAGGCCGTAAAAAAAATGTAAAGCTACTTTTGAATGTCAAAAGTTAATACTATTAACTTTTCAGAACTAATGATTGAAACGATAAATACTACTTGAAATCCTAGTCTATACTAGGTTATTGAACATTAAAAACTGATTGATAAGTGTATTGATGATACTAAACGCTACCTAAAATGTTATTGTCGAATGCAGCGTAAGACATTTACATACACAGAAAAATACTTTCTCTTAAATTTCTCTAAACCTTGGGCATTCGATTGAACAGAAAAATGTTATTGAGTGCATAATGACGGTCCGTGCCGTGTAGCCTGGAGGTCAATCGTCGACGATCAACAACAACACCAACGGCCAAGTGTAATTGATCTTTAAACCAGTGGTCTGTACCATGCCACGACAACGACTCCTTTTGCCATTCATCAGTTAACCTTGTTCCTCTTTAACATGTTTGTGTGTTTGATTGTCCTAGCATAATCAAAACAGGGCATGTAGGTCCAAGAAGGTCTTTCAAGATTAATTTGGACACATAAGGGGTAGAGGGTTCTAATAGTAAACACCATGGGCACTAGCAACCCCAATGTTACTAAGACAATCAGTTGTACAATTCGACTTTGTGTAATAATGACGTAATTTAGTCTCCCACTTGTTCTATCCCAAAAGATTACGCCACAGTTGTAAGAAGAGAATGTGAAAGCTCTTTGATAACACTTCATTGGCCACCAATTAGACAAGGAGCTCCTAGTCTATGTGAATTAACACTTTACTTAACTTATGACTTCGTGCAATCTTTAGACCATTAAACAAAGCAAGAAATTCATCTCTAAGTGACGAGCATACCCCAAAAATAACAACCAAACATATGAACTAGTCACCTCATGAGTTACTGAAATGAACAACTTTCGAGGCAAAGAAGTGATCACAATCTTTATTGCTCATGGCCGAATAATCTTGCTTAAATACAAGAGTTATACAAGCTTAATTTAGGCAAATCCTAACCATTGCTTAGCTAACAAGGAAAATATAAATAAAATATTTACGGACTGTTTTATTTCTTTAATACTTCCCCTCAAGGTGGAGCATGTAGGTTTGTCATGCCTAACTTGCCTTGTGGAAACTGAAATTGTTGTTTTTTCGAGTGCATTGGTGAAGATGTCAGCAACTTGATACCTAGAAGGTATGTAACTTCTAACACAATCACTTGAGAGTAATAGTTCACTCACAAAGTGATAATCTATTTCAATATGTTTTGTCCTCTTGCGAAGCGCAGGAAGCTTTGCAATGTGAAGGGCCGTCTAAGTGTCACAAAAGAGTCTCATAGATTTATCCAAGAAAAACACCATAATAGTTAAAAAGTACTTGATCCAAATAATCTCACTAGTCACTATAGCCACTGCTCTATACTCGACCTCTACAAATGACAGTGACATTGTCCCCGCTTCTTTGTTTTTGATGATATAGGCGAACCACCTAGAGTTACAAGAAACCCAATCAACAACTGCCTGGTTAGCAGATATGCTCCCCAATTAGAATCACAATATGCATAGCCTGCAAATCTGAATCACTTTGCAACAAAATCCTTCTCCAGGATTGCCTTTCAGACATCTTACAACTCAACTAGTTGCCTCCATATAATCCTCCTTGGGGTCTTGAACAAACTGAAAAAAAATATGAACCTCATATTATAACTCTGGATAAGTAATGATGAGATAGATCAACTTTGATGGAAAGCCCTTAGTGAAGTATGTTTAAGGCATTCAAATAAGCTTAGATAAATCAGATTCAGTAGCCAAAGTCCAAGGAAAGACCTATATTTTGCTAAGGAACACAAACAGAATGTCCTGGGTACAAAAAAGTGCAGCAACCCGCTTTTGTTTATCAAATTACTTATGCCTCCTTGAGGTTTAAGTCCTGAATTTTTGCATATTTTGGTTCCTCAAGATGTTAGCTTTCGACCGAATCAAGAATCACTCCATTTGGACAACTGTTGGTCCTTCAAAGCCAAAACAAAAGTCTAAAGGTCAAAACTGCTAATTCGTCCCTGCATATACACGGTTTTGTGTTCTTAATTACTTAGGGCTCCTTGATGTTTAAGTCAACTATTTTTGCATATTCAGGTTTTTTAGGATGTTATATATCTGGTCCAATCAAGAAAATCAAGTTAAATTAGGCAAATATTGAAGAAGCAAGGCCATTTTGCAAACCGTGCTGGATTGCACCTTGTTCTGCCCGGTTTGGTTTAGCTAAGGTTTTTGGCTAGAAAATGATGGCTTAAACCTGATTTCTCATTAGGGGGTTATTAGACATCCTAAGGTTTCCCTCCATGGAAGGAAATCCAAATCATGCTCACGTTTTGCCAATGAAATACAGCAACCAAAAACCGGTAGAATCTGTTCCCTGCAACCGGGTGGCTGCAATGTTAGTTATTCCTTCTTTTTTGCATCCAATCATGGTCTAGCAACATCATTTGGTAGTTAAAGGGAATCAGAGCATAATCACGAGCCTTTCCAGCCCAACCAAATGAAGATCCGATGAGAAATAATGAAGGTATGACAAAAATGCTCCTATTGGTTGGCCATAAAATGCATGTTCCTAGCAGCCTTTTCCTCTCTCCTCCATGTGTAAGTAGCCTTCTTAAGGATAATTAAGAGCTTCTGATGATTTCAGCTTTTAATCTTTTGCTTAGTTAGACTTATTGATTGTAATTGGCTTAGTTAAACATGCTTTATACTTAAGCAAAATGTAAGCTAGTTTTAAGCATAATCAGTGGTTATCCTAAGCATGAAGAAAGCTCTAATCCCTTTCCTAGGTAGCCAAGGATGTGTATAAGGGCAGAAAGTAGTTCCTTTTGCAAACCAGATTTGAACTTTGAGTTAAAGAAAGTTGAGCTTTGCTAAAACACTTTACCTGCTTACCTTAGCTTAGGCCAAGTTAGGTGGTGATCCAGTGAGTCTTAACTCTTGATTAGATGGTATTTCTATATCCTAATTAAGGTTAAAGGCCCTAATCTTATTCTTGGTGGTGTCTTTGTATCCAAGAATCAAGCTTAGATTCTATCTCTTTTTCGGATTCGCTTAAACTCAAGCTAGAATTCAATTTGCATTCTTAGCTAAATTTTCATTCTTTTTGAATATGAGTTGAGTGTTCATCTATCCACACTAAACTTGCTCTTAGTGGTGATTTCTGTATCCAAGAACCAGTTTAAATACACTCCATTTTGTCATTACTCATTTGGATTTATCCTAATTCAAGCTTAAGTTCTTTTTGGACTTAACTAACTTACATTCCCCTTTTGTGCGTGAGTTGAAATAGGCCATGGATACATCAACTTTGGTATTAGAGCTACGCTTCTCTTTGGCCTTAAAACAAGCCCCCCACGTTCCAAAAATACCCCTAAACACAATGCTATAAACATATCCCCAAATCTTTCCAAACACAATCCGTATACATCCAAATCAACCATGAACACAAGTATAAGTTGGAAGAGAGAATTGAAGATTTTTTTTTTTTTTTTGCAAAGGTAAGTGGTAAGAAGGAAAAGATCAGGCATCTCTTCTCACAAGAGCACGCCCGATTATATCATCGTGGAGAATAAGCTGAAGCACAGTAGGTGGCGAGAAATCCCATGAAGTAGACGATGGTCGAGAATGTCCTGCTTTCGCTAGCCAGTCAGCAGCCATGTTGGCCTCACGAAAAATATGTGAAATAGTAATTTGATTCATTGTCTTCAGGATAGCTGATATGTCGTGAACAAGTGTTTGAATTCTCCATGGTGTGCTCATAGTCCCTTTGATAGCTTGAATAACTGTGGCATTATCTCCCTCAATAATTATGTGTTTGATGTCTGCTTTCACTGCTGCATAGAGCCCATCCCGTAGAGCCCTTGCTTCAGCCACTAAGATAGAAGAAGTCCCATAAGCTGCCGCTCCTGTTCTGATTATCCTGCCCGCCCAATCTTTGATGATGAAGCCGCCTGCCGCATGATGGTGATGGAGAGACCCGTCAAAATTGAGTTTAACGAGTCCCTAGGGGGGTGGATTCCACCTCACAATAAAATTTGAGGTGGAATGAAGAGGAGACCCCCCTATAGAGTGGTGGCCCTCCGACATACGAGTTCAGACTTGCCATTCTGCGAAAGCTTTTTTTGTACCAATTAGAATTTTGGTGACATTGATGGTCTATCCTTGAAACACCATTGTATTTCTTCCTTTCTAAATGTTCCATAGCAAATACACTAGTTTAGACATAATTATGGGATTGGAAACATTGCGCTAATGCGCAATTGTCTCGTTAGAACCTAGCTGCCTATTTGGAGAAAAAAGATGTGGTAGCCAATTATGTTGACGTGCTAGATTCCACAATGTATTGGTTTCCGAGCATTCCCAAAAAAGGTGATCAATGGTTTCAATATCATTTCCACAAAGAGGGCACAGTGGATCGATATGTATGCCCCTCCTGAAAAGGGTTCCGCGGGTTGGTAGTGCATTAAGATAGAAAAATTTTAATCCTGGGCAAAATATTCAAATTCCAGATCCAAGCAAATGGCCATTTTGGAACTTCTAATTGAAAGGAATCATGTGCTGCCCAAGTTGCTGTTTTCATTGAAAACTGACCAGTTCCCGTAAAGCCCCAACAAAAGGAATCCTCAGTAGGGAATTGGGGTAGCGGAATTCCTAAGATCTTCTCAATGATATCGTCTTGATGAATTAACAAGCGAATCGCTGGTTCATCCCAACATCGGTTACGAGTAATGAAGTTACTGACTCGTAACTGAGGGTTGTCGATTGAGGACAACTCAAGATCCAGCAAATCCACAAGTCTGGTATTATCGATCCAGTAATCCCACCAGAACAAAATTTGATCACCATTACCCACTTTCCATCGGATGCCTTTCCTGAGCACCTCTCTACTCCTTAAAATACTTCTCCATGCTGGAGAATCTGTGCTTTTAGCTTTACAATCTAGTATGGACCCAGATTTTAAATATTTATTTTTCATTAAAATTGTCCATAGATCCTTATTATCACAAAGAATTTTCCAAGCTAATTTCGATTGAAAAGCATAATTAACAGCACCTGTTTTTCTTAAACCCAATCCTTCTAAACTTTTAGGTTGGCAAATTTTATCCCATGCTATCATTGGTAAACCCTGTTCCGTTTTCGATTTCTTCCAAAAGAACCGTCGATTGACTCTATCTAACATTGTTGTTATTTTCTTAGGTAGTTCGAAACATTGCATTGTATGTGACGGTAGGGATTCTAAATTAGCTTGGATCAAGACCGTTCTTCCTGCTTTGGACAGAGTATTGGCCTTCCAGGCCTCCATCCTGGTCGTTGCTTTCTCTATAATATCTGAAAAAATGGTGGGTTTGGGTTTTCCTTGAAAAACAGGGCATCCTAAATATTTCCCTAAGGATTCCCTATGGGGAATATTAAAAACTGAAGCGAGCGTCTGTTTATGAGCATTTGATGCATTCTTAGAAAGGACAATTGACGACTTATAAAAGTTTATAACCTGACCGAATAGCTTACAAAACTCATCAATAACTTGTTTGAGTTTCATACAGGAAGAAAGATTCGCTTTACAGAATAAGAGGCTATCATCTGCAAAGAAAAGACATGCGATAACTAGAGATGAGGCCGAAAGCCTAACCCGCACACCTGATTTCGGTGTGTCTGCTAAATTACAGAGCTTAATACAAAAGGAATTCATACATAGAAGAAATAAATAGGGGGATAATGGATCGCCTTGCCTAATTCCTCTAGATGGTCGAAAGAGACCACAGACAGAGTTGTTAACAAGCATAGGATAAGAAACCGTCGTCACACATTCCTTAATCCATCCAATCCATCGGGTGCTGAAACCCATTTGGTTAAGACAAGTAAAAAGAAAATCTCATTCCAATTTGTCGTATGCTTTTTCCATGTCTAGCTTAATTGCTGACCAAGCCGATTTTCCTTTAATCATCTTAAATTTGTGCATGATTTCATGAGTAATGAGAATATTATCGTTAATAGATTGTCCTGAAAGAAAAGCACTTTGAAAGGGAGAAATGGATTTGGCTAACAAGGGTCTCAGCCGATTAACCAGGATTTTCGAAATAACCTTATAGAAGGTTGAGCACAAACTAATTGGTCGAAAATGGGAAGTTGTCTTAGGTTGCGCTGTTTTGGGAATTAAAGTAATAAAAGTATGGTTTATTTCCTTTAATAGTTTGCCATGACGGAAAAAATCTTTTATATTGTGAAATAAGTCATTACCAATTATATTCCAATAATTCTGAAAAAACCCTGCCCCAAAACCGTCCGGTCCTGGGGTTTTGTGAGGGTTGATGTCAAAAACTACATTTTTAACTTCTTCAATATTTGGTAGCTTGGTAAGAAGTTCATTATCACTTTGTGTGATTAGGGAAGGTAAACCTAAACCGGGGAAAGTTCTAGGCAATCTATGCTGAGTTTGGAATCTGTTTGTATAATCTGTGACAAATTTATTTTTGATCTCTCGTAGATCATTGATCCAAATGCCCGCATCTTCTTTTAAACGAGTAATTTCTTGTTTCTTTCTTCTCTGCTTGGTGATTCTTTGGAAAAAGGAAGAGTTGCGGTCACCATGTACAAGTCATTCTTTCCTCTCAAGCCTACCCCAGTACTTTTGATTAAAAAGTAGCATTTTTTCCTGTTGTTTGATGAGCCGAAACAACCAATCATTTAAACGAAAACTCGTTGGGTTGTCAAGTAATTTATTCTCGATGTAGTTAATTTTATCAAGATTTCGAGTAAGCTTCTCTTGATAGTTCCCAAAAACGGATTTAACCGAGGGCTTAATATTGTTCTTAATAGCTTTCAATTTTTGGGTGAAACGGAACATTTTTGTGCCATGACCAGGGTGTTGCCAGGCCTTTAAAACTAGTTTATCAAGCTCCTAATATTTCATCCAAAAGTTCTGGAAACGAAAAGGATGCACAGAGTGAAATTCATTAACAGGTTCTGTATGAATAATAATTGGACAGTGATCAGAAAAAGTGAAGGAACCATGCAAGGTGCATAAGTGAGGATACAAAGTAGCATAGTCTTGACGAGTTATTCCTCGATCAAGTTTTTCAAAAATCCATGAGCCATTAATTCTTTTTTTCCACGTGAATTTCTTATCGTTGACAACAATGGATTCTGCATTAATTGTAGTCAGAAAGGATGTGAGACGTTCAGTTCTTCGAAGAGAAGGTGGAGTACCCCCACGCTTATCCGATAGAAGTTCCAACTCCTTAAAATCCCCGACGATCAACCAAGGCAGGTCAACCAAGGTATTCATGCGAGTAAGGTGATCCCAAAAATCATTTTTAGCCCTGGCCTGAGCCAGAGCGTAAATGCCGGAAACAATGGAGTTGGTTTGTTTAGCAGGGTCATGGACAAATAAATGAATAGCCCGGTTATCCTTTGTTAGTACCGATGCTTGACAGTTATCATGATTCCAAAGAACCCAAATCCCACCTGAATGGTTAACTGGGAGGATGAAGTCCCAATAATCAAATCCCAATTTTTGTATAATTTGACGCGTGTTTCTTTCATTTGTCATAGTCTCTAATAAAAATAAGATATCTAGCTTATAGTTTCGTTTGAGGAGCTTTACTTCCTCATGCACTTGACCTTTTTTTGCTTCTTGAACATTCCAACTAATAGTTTTCATGAACTATTACAAAGGAAATTAGACCAAACTTCAACAGTGTTCTAGCTCGACTATGGGGGCGTTGCGGGGGTAAGACTTTATGGGTTCATTCCACTTAAAGGTCCATCCTGACCAAAGAATACATTTATTCTGGTAAAAAAATAAATATACATGGATAAAGTGCTGAGCGGCAATGTTTTGAAAATATCTTACAATATGCCATGGGATAATCCGGAAAAAACAAAGAGAGGCTAGAAAACATAGAGGAGGTGCTAGACAGATGCTCCCACTTTGATGAGTGTGAAGAGCACCGCCAAAAATTGTGGGGTCAAATGAAAAGGTCCAACCTGTATAATATGGACCAACAATACCAGAAGACAAAAAGTTAATTATAATACAATAGAAAGCCAAAAAGAAAAATTCCCCACAGGGTACTTGATCCAGACAATCATGGTTCCACAAAACATAATCAGGCCATGCAATGGCATTCCAAAAAAAGGCCTTGGAGATGCTCAACACGGTGGCCATCTCCTTCATCGAGTAAATAACAATAAAGGAGACAGTGATAGGAGAAGTATACCTAAAGAAGAATAAAAATTGGCAGCCGTATGTACTGCTCAAAATGGATGGGAGAGCTTGATCCAGACTAAAAAGACAACTTAGAAAAGTTACTAAGAACATAATGAGATGTAATTTTGATACATATACAAGGACAGTCACTGTCAATAGCCAGGGGGAAACCAGAACAAAATAGAACCAGAATGTGCTCCAGGA